>RYFJ01003149.1:0-250553 GCA_003991445.1 Oryza meyeriana var. granulata | reverse complement strand
ACTCCTATTGGCCACATTGGTATGCAAACATTTTGATTATCTGCACGATGTGGCAAGGACGGTAGCAGAACAGGGAAGCTGAACCCAGATACCGCTTCCTCAGGAGTTGTCAACCCTCGCTTGTCACTGCTGTCCAGGTGGACTGGTACAACTCCGTCTTCATGAGGTCGACCCAAGCCGGTCATGGATGATGAAGATATAGACTAGGAGTATATTAGCGTCAGAAGGGTCGGATCTTCAAGATGTCGATCAGCTTTGCCTAGAACAAGGATATTGGAGTATCATGGACACAAGTAGGACTGGATGAGGAGTGATTATCGAGTTTTACGTACACCGTGTTCTTGAGGAGCAACCCCCAACATCGAGCTTCAAAATGAGATGGCCGACTCAGTGCTGGATTAACATAGACTATCTCTTCAGGTTCGCAGCCATCTTAGGATGGACCCTTAATGAATCTGCACCACCAGAAATCTGCACAGTGAAAGCGCTACCCATTCAGAGGACCTTGTATTCTCTATAGCGCATGGGGACACCTAGAAACTGCCATGCGGCACTACTGAAGAAGGCTCTTCCTTCTACAAGATTCTCTGAACATTAATCAGGCAACCTCTATTCTCCTAAGGCTGAGCGATGCCACATGTTCTTCCGCTCCGCTTACTACACATGCTTGCCAAGGCTGAAGCGAGAACATCCAGTCATCTGTCAGTTGATGAAGCTACATTTGATTTGAAATCAGTTCAACCATCGTGGTGAAGCCAAAAGAGGATGCACCTATCTGCCCATATATTATGAAGATGATAGAGGAAGTGTCTGGAACTAGTGTTTGAGCAGGAGGTGAAGCCACAAGGCTTACGTCCACCAGCTCCGCCTGAAGTGAAAAAGTTCCTTCAGTTACCTCTCGGTCCGGCCTTTCTCTCAGTCTTCCGAGTTCGCCCGAATTAAGAAGGCATTCAAGGCCAGTCTTCAACATATGTACTAATGAATGCTGTGTAAGATCAAGAAGATAGAGCCACGGCAGAAGAATGTTGAGGGGACATGCCAGGCAAGGACAGTCTCCCGCATGATTTCTTCAGATGACGTCTTTAAGGATTCCTTTTTGTTGCCTATTGAGACTGCTCAAGCAACACGAGCCGAGTGGCCGCAGGCCCTTCCACAAGACTTTGGAGAATCTGAGTTGAGGCTGCTTTCTGATGCAGACACAGAGGACTCCGTAGCATGCATGATGATAATCGGAATGATTGATTGAGGAGGATGGGACAGCAGTGAGGAGAATGGTGATGAGGATGATGAAGCCTGTCGCGAGCTTCTCCATCAGTTCAGCCTACCTCTGTGCGGATGTCTCCACCTTCCACCATTTTCAGCTCAGTTCTACTACATTCCTCCATATGAGCAGAATGGTGATACAACAAGCGGGTAATACCGAGATTATTGCCCCTGCATGATGAACTGGCACTGCAGGCAGTTACAGTGTCGGCAACACTAGATCATCCCCTCCCGATTGATGATTGAGTCCCTTTCTCCAACCTGTTTTTTTCCTCTCTTTTTGGTGCCTTGATGCCAAAGGCGGGAGCAGAAAATTCAGAATGAAGGGCCTCCCTCCCTCCTCTCACTTTTGCTTGGGCTGCCTCTACAGTGTGGCCGGAACTCCGACCATAGGCTGGAGTTCCAACCCCTCCTGTCTTATGTTTCTAGACTTCCTTTTCATGCCTTGGACATTGTATTGACCATATTTTGAGAATTAATTTGAATATTTAATTATGGTTTTAGTTTAATTGTCAGTTATTTAAAATCTACTTGTGACTTGCATGCAATGTTGAGTGATGTTATTTCTCATGTGGGTGTTTGCCATGTCATATGCAGTTTATATGCTGTTGTAATCAGTCACCACTTGTGCACCCCACGGATGAAAATAAGAATGAATGAGGCTTTTCATTTTCTCAAAATACTCAATATGCATAATATACCTCACTCTCACTAATATATGCATACTTCTAGGGGCAGCCAAAATTCATCACATTCATTCAAGCCTAAATTTCTAATATTCATTCTGTGTGTTAAGCTTTAACCGTGTTGTCATTCAATCACCAAAAAGGAGGGAATTGAGAAGTGCATCTAACCCCAAGTGGGTTTTGGTAGATATGACAAAAAAAAACGGACGGACTAATGAGTTTTATCGAGAGATTGTGAGAGAATTAGTCCCAAGTTTGCTTGTGTGGTTGCATGGAGACCTCCACAAAAACATGACGCAAAACGGACGACGACTCAGAGTTTATTTTAAAATTCGTTGAAGAGCTTTCTTTTGAGTCGTAGAAACCGTACTACAAGCAGGAGTGCAAACGGTGTCCAGACCACGCAAGTGCTTAAGAATCCAAATAGGCTGAGAGCCATCACTCGGCACAACATATACACTTGGGATGGCTAGTTTCAGGTCAGGTCGGAGGTTCCTACCTCTGAGGTCGAAGCGCTTGCCGACCAGCTTCTCTCGTCAGAGAACTAATGGTTGGCCCGGAGGTTCCTTACCCCTCGGGTCGAGACCTCCGCGCGCCAAAATCTGTGAATAGTAACGGCTACAGTACGTAAGCCATGCCTATAAAACCCAAAACTTTGTCTCTAGCCGGTTGTAAGGCCATCCGACTTCATCTCCAACTGTCTCCTAAGCCTCTCCTAAGGGTCCTTTGAGCTCTCCAAACTAGTGTCTAATCATCCTGTGATTCTTGTGATGATCTAGGCGGAATTGAGTGAATTTTATGAGAGAAGGCGAGGAGGATCTTGTGCACTTGAGGAGGATGCGGATGGCTTTTGGATACTTTATTTCTCTTGGAGGGAAACCTCCCTAGACGATAGCATCCCTCAGCCGAGCTTCCTCTTGGTTGTGATTGTCCTGGGAAAGTTTGTGAACATTGCCCTCCGCAAGGAAAAGAGGTAAATTCTAGTAGGGATACCAAGTGATCTTCGTGTCACTTGGTGAGGCAAGGGTCATTGAGACCCGGCTCTTTGGAGCTCCTCAACGGAGACGCAGAATCTTTGTGATTTGAACTTCGGGAAAAATCTTTGTGTCTCCGTTGTGTTTTCTCGTTATTGCCTTATTTTGTATCTTGCCTTGCCAGAATTTATCTCCTACCCTATTAACTGTATCACACTTGATTTTGTCAAAATTATCCTTTATTGAAGTGTCTTGGTAGAGTCAGAACTCCAGGGTCGAAACCTCCGGTGTTCTTGGCCGGACCCTCCGACCACCCTCTCGGCCAGCCCAAGAGAGCCAGTCGGAACCTCCTACCATTTTGGTCGGAGGTTCCTAACCAGAATTTTATCGCTGCATTTAGAGAATTTTTCACGCCTATTCACCCCCTCTAGGCGACATCAACGGGCTTTTAACTACCCCCTCCTTGATTCTTCCCGTTTTCGCCTTCTTCCCCACCGAGTTAGTGGATCATCCACTAGCATCTATCCTTGCACCTGCTGTGAGTCATCTTCTTCTTTGACTCGTTTTGTCGAGATGACTACCGCCATGGACCACCAGTACCGCCGACTCTTAGAGGCATACCGCAGCCTCGAGAGGCACTACCACTCCCTCCATGACTGCATCCCTCCATCCCCACACACCCTGACTTCCGCCCACACCTCCGACTTTCTTGATCCCACTGAGGGACATGCCGCCAGTTCCCAGAGTTCCTCCCCGACTCCACCTTCCTCACCTCGTCGCCGATGCCGCATGACTGTGTGTGAGTATCTTGCGCAGTTTACTCCTCGCCCAACTGCTACTCCAGCTGACACTCCGCACTAGCCCTAGCTCCTATTCTTGCGTTCCTTTGACAGTTGCTCCTACCCTTCCTGTCCCATCCGAGGAGGAGGATCCTTCTGAGCGTGTGATGATCGAGAGTGAGGAGCAGGAGTAGAGCAGCAGCAGTGTGTGGCAGCAGGATGTACATAGCAGTCGTCAGACCTTTTGTATCGTTACCAACTCACTAGGAATCGTGGCGAGTAGTGCGTGTGTGTGTTATGTATGGTAGTCTGCATCTTGTATGGTGTGTCTCCAGTCTATGCGACTTGGCCACCCCTCTTGTATATAAATAAAGTACCTATGTTTTAAAAATCAGTTTGTGCTTGTGCGCCTTTCTTTCTTCCTTTACTCCTTTCCCTCATCCTTTCTCCTCCCTTCTCCCCTATAGATGGCTCGCCACAACCAACATCAAAGGCGTACTCCATCACGATATGGATATGAGGATGACCAAGTGCCAGTCTAGAACCAAGGGAATAACCCACAAGAACAAGGGTCCGAAAACAATGTGAACTCAACCCCTCACCCCGAACCAGCCCAGCAAGACTTACCTCCACCCCCACCACTAAACATAGACCCACAACAAATCCTGGCTATCCAAACAAAAATTTTGCAAGGCATAGCTCAGAGTATAGCCATGCTCCAATAGAATCCCCAGCAAGCCCCACAAGCTCCACTGAATGGAAGGGTTAAACTCACGGAGTTCCTTCGATCCCGCCCTCCGGAATTTTCCCAGACCGCTGAACCAATAGAAGTCGATGATTAGCTCAAAGATGTAGAACGGAAGCTTAACCTAATACAGTGCACCCCCATCGAGAAAAGGCTGTTCGTGGCACACCAACTGAGAGGACCTGCCAAGGATTGGTGGGACAACTACTGCGCCGCCCATGAAGATTCCTCGACCATCACATGGGATGAATTCGCAACCGCCTTTCGGGCAACCTACGTGCCTTGATGGTGGAAGACACCCAAACTGATTTTTAAAACATAGGTACTTTATTTATATACAAGAGGGGTGGCCAAGTCGCATAGACTGGACACACACCATACAAGGCCTTGATGGTGGAAGACACCCACAAGGAAGCCGACAACTACCGGAAGAGAAAGATGGCTCATTCCGGATTTAACCCTCGTGGTGGGCAACGACCGAGAATGACTCAACCAACCCAGTATCGTCCGGCTGTCCCGCAATACAGTCGACCCACTGGGAACACGGCCCGCCCACCGATGCCACAGCGACATCGACCAAGTGGTTTCACTTCAGGCTCCAGGGGAAGTAACCCTGCCCCAACCAGTACCCAGCCAAGAAACCCTACCAATCTTACTGGAATCAGGTGCTACGCCTGTCACGACTACGGGCATTATGCCAAGGACTATCCCAAGAACAAGGAGGGCACTGCACCAACACAATCCAACATCAGTATGGCTAGAGTCCCTGCGCCTGCACCAGGAAGGACTGCTCCACAAGTCAGTGGGGAAGCATCTCGTACGACTCCGACCTTTGGAAGAGGCCAAGTAAACCATATCTAGGCAGAAACAGCTCAGGAAGCCCCAGACGTGGTCATGGGTACGTTTCTTCTTAACTCCGTACCCGCAGTCATTTTGTTTGACTTAGGAGTTTCCCATTCGTTCATCTCTCGAGCTTTGGTGAACAAAAATGGTTGGGAAACCCGGGACTTGAGGGTAATGATGATCGTACACTCCCCAGGAAGGGAGATGAGATCGGATTTATCGTGCCCAAAAGTAACCCTAGAAATAGAAGGGGTTCAATTCCTAGCCAGCCCCATCATCCTAGAATCCCAAGAACTAGACTTGATCCTAGGGATGGACTGGTTAGCAAAACACCAAGGACGAATAGACTGTGCCAATAAGTCTATAACCCTACAAGGACCCAATGGGCAAGAAGTAAAGTTTACCCCTTCAAGAACCCAAAAGACCCGACCAATTCTGACTAGCCTTCAGGCCACCAGCTTGGACAATGTGCCAATCGTAAGTGACTTCCCCGATGTGTTCCCTGAAGAACTCCCTGGGATGCCGCCAGATCGGGAAATAGAGTTTTCCATTGAATTAGCACCAGGAACTGCACCCATATCCAAGCGACCATACAGAATGGCCGCAAATGAACTGGCCGAAGTTAAGAGACAAATAGAAGAGTTAGAGGCTAAAGGTTTCGTCAGGCCAAGCACATCCCCATGGGGAGCCCCAGTGCTCCTGGTTAAGAAGAAGGATGGAACTCAATGGATGTGCGTAGATTATTGAGCCTTGAACGAGGTAACCATAAAGAACAAGTACCCGTTGCCTCGGATCGATGACTTGTTTGATCAACTCAAAGGAGTTGCCGTGTTCTCTAAGATAGATTTGAGAACCGGATACCACCAATTGAAGATTAGGCCACAAGATAAATCCAAAACTGCTTTCTCCACGCGATATGGCCTATACGAGTATATGGTGATGTCGTTCGGACTCACTAATGCCCCAGCATACTTCATGAACCTGATGAATAAGATATTCATGGAGTATCTCAACAAGTTTGTCGTGGTGTTTATAGATGACATCCTCATCTACTCCAAAGACAAGCAAGAGCATGCTGAGCACCTAAGACTGGTCCTAGGAAAATTAAGAGGACACCAGTTGTACGCCAAATTCTCGAAGTGTGAGTTCTGGCTGAATCGAGTGGCTTTTCTTGGACACGTCATCTCAGCCCAAGGAGTAGAAGTAGACCCAAGTAAGATCGAAACCGTCCTTGCTTGGAAATCTCCAACCTCGGTCACCGAAATCACAAGCTTTTTAGGCCTAGCTGGATACTACCGAAGGTTTATCGAAGGATTCTCTAAGATAGCAAGGCCTATGACTGAATTACTAAAGAAGGAAAAGAAGTTTGAATGGACAGAAGCTTGTGAGAAAAGCTTCCGAGAACTAAAAAGAAGGTTGACCACCGCTCCTATCCTAACCTTGCCTGATATCCGGAAGGATTTCGAAATATTTGTGATGCCTCTCGGCAAGGACTCAGATGCGTACTAATGCAAGAAGGAAAAGTAGTGGCCTATGCATCTAGGCAATTACGGCCGCACGAGATGAACTACCCAACTCATGACTTGGAACTTGCCGCTGTAATACATGCCCTAAAGATATGGAGACACTACTTGATCGGCAATTGGTGTGAATTATACACCGACCATAAAAATCTGAAATACATATTCACCCAGACTGAGCTCAATTGACGACAAAGAAGATGGCTAAAACTATTTAAGGATTACGACCTCGGAATACACTACACCCTGGAAAGGCCAACGTAGTGGCCGATGCCCTGAGTAGGAAAAGCTATTGCAACCCCGCCCTGGCGCGACCACCTCGGCCAGAGTTATGCCACGAGCTCAAGAAATTCCGAATGACCATGGTAAACAAAGGAACACTCGCCACTCTGGTAGTCCAACCTACCTTAGAAAGTCTAATTCGAGAAGCCCAGAAAGAAGATAAAGATATCAAGATCGTTAAGGAAAATGTCCCCAAAGACAAGGCCCTTGGATTCTCGATAGATGAACAAGGAACCCTATGGAGCAAAAAGAGAATATGTGTGCCCAACAACAAGGAACTAAGAAATCTTATCCTCAAGGAAGCCCACGAGTCCGCATACTCCATACATCCTGGCAGTCCAAAGATGTACCAGGATCTTAAGCAACATTATTGGTGGTCTGGGATGAAGCGAGATGTCACTGAGTATGTCACCACGTGCGATATCTGCCAAAGGGTTAAAGCGGAACATCAAAAAAACCCCCGCAAGACTATTGCAACCCTTGGAAAATTCCCGAATGGAAGTGGGAAGAAATCGGAATGGATTTTATAACTGGCCTACCAAGGACGCCCAACGGGTACGACTCGATTTGGGTGGTCGTAGATCGACTCACCAAGGTAGCCCACTTCATACCCGTTAAGACCACCTACACATGAAAGAAACTAGTAGAATTGTATATGACCAGAATAGTCTATCAGCACGGAGTTCCCAAAAAGATTGTGTCAGACCGAGGTACCTAGTTTACCTCGAGGTTTTGGGAACAACTACATGAAGCCCTAGGAACCCATCTCAACTTCAGTACATCATATCACCCCCAAACAGACGGTCAAACCAAAAGAGTAAACCAGATTCTAGAAGACATGTTGAGAGCCTGCGCCCTAGACTTCGTAGGGACATGGGACCTTTGCCTACCCTACGCTGAGTTCTCGTATAATAATAGCTATCAAGCCAGCATCAAGATGGCCCCAAATGAGGCACTGTATGGACGCAAGTGCCGTACCCCACTCTGTTGGACCAATGTGGGGGAGAAACAAATATTTGGACCTAATCTCCTAAAGGACGCAAAAGAAAAGGTAAAGGTAATAAGAGAACATCTGAAGGTCGCCCAATCTCGACAGAAGAGTTACGCCGACAACCGACGTCGCGACCTAGAGTTCGAAATCGGAGACCATGTATACCTAAGGGTATCCCCGTTGCGTGGTATGAAGAGGTTCGGCATGGCAAGAAAGTTAGCTCCTAGATTCATAGGCCCCTATCCTATCACCGCTCGACGAGGAGAAGTTGCCTACCAGATACGGTTGCCCCCTGAACTTGCAGACGTGCACAACGCATTCCATGTTTCTCAGTTGAATAAGTGCCTTCGCGTACCCGAAGAACAAGTTCCTCTCGAAGGCATCGAGCTGAACAAGAACCTGACGTATGAAGAACGACTGATTCACATTCTAGAAGAAGCCGAGAGACGTACGCGAAGAAACTCGACCAAGTTTTACAAAGTGCAATGGAGTAATAACTCAGAAGAAGAAGCCACTTGGGAACGAGAAGACCACCTTCGTGTAGAATACCCTGAGTTGTTCGCTTAGCTTCTGAATCTCGGGTCAAGATTCTCTTTAGGGGGTAGGTTTGTAATGATCGCATTTTATTTTGTCAAATATTTTAAATAAAAATCTTAAATTCGAAAAAAGATGGCTCTTTATTGGAGTTTGGAACTTTTTGTGCCATGTGAGATCTCAAAATTCTCTTCAAAAATCAGTCCTAGATCCTCTACAAACTTCCCAGAATTTTTGCAAAAATTCAAAACCCCATTCAAACCAATTTCCAAAATTCAAATCCACCAAAATCAATTCAAACAAATCTCTGGAAAAATCTGAAATAGTACTGTGCAGTCGAGCTGTCCTCCTTCCTTTCTCGGCCTGTCACTGTATTCTCCCTCGCCGGCCCGCTCGGCCCAGCGCGGGCGTGCGCACGTGGATTAAAATCTCGCGGGCCCCACGCATCAGCCGCCCCCTCCTCCGGCCGTCTGCTCGGCCGCTAGATGCGTACGCGTGGACGGACGAGATCAGCTCTGCCCTGCAGTCCCGCAAGTCAGCCGATGCACAGTGCCTTCGTCTTCCTCCCGCCGCTCGCCCTTTTCTCTCTCTTCTCTCGATCTCTCTCGACCTCTCTCTCTCTGTTCTCTCTCTGTTCCGCGCCCATACCGCCCGGTCGGCGTCTTAAAAACGTGTGGACGCCTTTGTCAACCCTCGCCATCCTCGTGTGGCGTCAGCGCCGGCGAGAAACCCACACCGCCATCTCGTCCCGTACGCCCTACATCACCCATGCCATGGCCGCCCAGCTTTTCTCCTCGGCGAGCCCCAAAGTCAAACCGCACGCCCAAGCTCATCGTCCCGTCACTTCGCCATCATTCCCTCTTCCTATTTTTCTCTGGAGCCAGATGACACAAGCCACAGAGCTCCGCCATTGTTGCGTTGCGTCACCGAGCTCGAGCTTATCTCCCTGTGCCACCGCCTTAGTCCATCGTCCGCTAGCTCTCGAGCTCCCCTATAAGTAGAGCAGCCCTTCCCTCCTCCGGTCGCCAAGAAATCAAGCCCGAACAAGCTCGCCGCTAAGAGACCTCCTCCGCCGTGTTCTGACCCGAGCACCACCGCCAATTCCGACCACCGCAGACCCAGCCACCGCCACCGCCGAGTTCCTTGGACCCCCAAGAAGCTCCTCCACCACTTCCAGCCGTCAATTAGCCCCTAAATCGGAAACGCCCAAATCCGTCCATCACCGTCCACCGTCGCCGCTTCCTCTGTATCTCGCCATAGACGAAGGTAAAGACCAATTAACCGCCTCCCAGTTCTTCCTCGTGTAATGCCGCACCCAAACCACCCAAACCCGAGCCATTCCGTCGCCGAAATGGTCACCAGCGACGATCTCCTCCCTTCGCCGCCGCCGCCGGTTCGGAATGTCCGCCGCTGACCATCTTCCACCGCTCTCTAGGCCAATCCGAGCCATTCAGTGAATTCCCCATCTCCTCCGCTCTCTGCCAATGTCGGCCGCTCGCCGAGCCTCGCCATCGCCGGCGAGATCGACTCCGGTGGTCATCAGCCGTCGATCCCCCACCGTGTGGACCTCGTCAGATCGGCCGACGTGGTCTTGCCACGTGGGCGCCGCACCTCGGGCCACCGCAGCACCTCCCTCCTAACACCGACAAGCCGGTCCCACACCGCCAGCATCCCATCCCTCTCTGTAGCACTGACACGCCGGCCCACCTGTCAGCCCCTCTGTCCTCTCTCTCCTTACTGCCTTGCGGGCCCCACACGTCAGTCCCACGTCTCCTCTCTCTTCTTCACTGTTGCCGGTCCCACATGTCAGTCTCTGCCTCTTCTCTCTCTCCTGACCCATAGGACCCCACATGTCAGCCACAGTGCTCCTCTCTCTCTCCTGACCCGAGGGCCCCACCTGTCAGCCTCTAAACCTTTTTATTTATTCCTTTTTCCCAAATAATTTTAATGCTTTTATTTTCAAAAAAATAATTTAAACTTTGAAAATTCATAACTTTTAAACCGTAACTCCGTTTGAGCCTATTCAACTCTCAAAATTTTTCTAAAATTGAGATCTACACATTGGCACTATTAGTTGTATGAGATAGGTTCTAATTCTTGGTGTTTTTGCGTATTTTCTTTTTGCGACGCGTAGAGGCCGTTTTCGAGGAGTCGCCGAAGGAAGATTTTGTCGAAGACCCGCAGTACCTCGAGCAAGGCAAGTCACCCTTGACCATATTGGACCCATGATTTAAAATTTACTTTAATTTTTAAAACTTGCATAATTAGGAACACGACTTTTATCGGCCGCGATATGTAATCAAATCCGTCCGGCCTAACCCATTTGCTGCATTTTACCCGCCTTGAATAAATTGATGCCCTGTCCTTTGTAACCCTATCATCTTGATGTTCGTACTTGTGTACGGATATCGATGACCCCCTTTTTACCTAAACTAAAAATGTGACTATGGGAAAATCAAGGTTTTAAATAAAATGATTTCTTTTAAACCTCGACACCCTTGCTAGAGAGTTTGCGAAATAAAATAGTTTTACAAAATTTGGCCATGGGTCGTCGCTGCCTGTGTGGCTCCGACTTCATGTGATCTTTAAGGACCGTTTCCTTGAGGAATTGCACTGAGCATATAACAATGCGACCACACGGGTGGAATGGGACGCCCCTGGCCAAGTAACTAGTATTCCCAGGATGGTTTTCCATCGCTAATAAATGTGGGAGCGGTTGGGTGCCAAGAGGGCGATATACCCCCGTCCCTGAGTATAGGAAATGAGTTCCTGGTACTTGGTTGAGAGAACTCATTTATAGGATAACGTGCTATCCTGTGAAGGCTTTGGAAAGGCCTTGTCGCGAACCTCCCCACTTGGCCAGTGTGGGAGTAAGCTCGCATCATGTGGAAAAAGCATGCACCCTTTGCAAAGGTGTCGATGTTTTACACCGGTAATATGATTATAGGGCTACTCGGCGGATGAAAACTCGGTGGATTGCAAAGGAACACGGAGAGATTTTATACTGGTTCAGACCCTCGATGCGAGGTAATACCCTACGTCCAGTTGGGATGTATTCCCTTGAGGATTATGGTGGTGGTTCTGATGAACTCTTGATGATCTATGATCTCGTGCCCTGAGGGGGCGCCCTGCCTCCCCTTATATACTAGGGGACAGGGGTACAAGATAGGAATCCCAGCCGGATACGGCCAAGGGATTTCCTTCTTAGAGATACATCTTACCCGGCTAAGATTGTATATTTCTTTTTGTATAAGGCAAAATCTACCGGGTGCTACTATATCTCTAATTACAAGACTCGGCCCATCCTCTATCCGAGTGGCCCATATGCTTGTGATGAGGTACCCGGGGCCCATGGCCTCCACAGTAGCTCCTAAGACCTTCATAGTTGAGTCACAGCTGATGCCGAGTGCTCGTCCTCCACGGTGAAGATTGCCGGAGTGCGTTGCTCCCGAGTACTCTTTGTCCGAGTAGCATGCCACTCATATATGGGACTCTTCAGCTTCATGTTAGCCGAAAAAGGGGGTTTATAGTTGTCGGAGAATGGAACTCCAACCGCGGGGAGTCTGGGGATCCCCCTTTGAGGTTCGGCCAGGGGAGTTGTCCCAGGACGGCTGCGGCGTCCGGTGGATATGTGATCGGGCCCGGGGACCCGAACTGAGAGATGACACGCAAGGAAGACAGGAGGCGTAGACAGGTTCGGGCCGCTCGGAGGCATAATACCCTACTCCTATGTGTGTTTCTATGTGGGAGATGAATGTGGGCTGCTCTTATAAGGAATCCTTCTGCCTGGGAAGCTCTACCGAAAGCCGGACTCCTCCCGAAGCTATCTCGACCAGAAGAAGTCCCCCTGCTGTAGGCTTGTTGACGCCGAAAACCGCCGGGTGTGCCAAAAGCTTGCTGACGATCTGGTTCGGCGCCTAGAGACACGCGAAGGCCTGGGAGATCTGCTTAGCTCCAGTGCAGGTCCTAAAATATTTGAGGTTCGTAGGCGTGCCAGTCAATTTGACCCCGCAATTGACAAGGAGAATATTAGCTCAGGGATTCAATCGGCCAATAAGAATCCTGCTAGCCGATTACCGAAGGAATGCTTGAGCATCGGCTGAAAGCCGATGATAAGATTTTGTCCGGGCCCCAGCTGTCCGCGCCCGGGTCTCGTACCCGTGCCCGGGTCCTCGTGCCCAGGTCCTCGCTCGTGCTCGTGCCCGGGTCAGCAGCAATTGCACATCGGCTATCGGCCGATACGGACTGATGTAGTCTCCTTGTAGTCGATGGCCGATGGCACCTGTGTATCGGCTAGGAAACCGATAACGCTACAAGCAAATAGATAAGCTGTCAGTATAACATGTGCATCGGCTAGAAGCCGATGATAAAATAGATAGGCAGAGTAGTAAGCTAACCGACTGCCAAGGAAACACATGTGCATCGGCTAAAAAACCGATGATAATATAGATGACCAAAATAGTAAAGATAATACAGTCGGCTTTATAAAAAGATAACCTATCGGCTAAGCACTCCGATAGAACGTCGCATATACACCGATCGGCTCGATAAGGATAAATCTATTATTATCAATCTAGTAGTTCAGACCTAACTGATGCAGCACAGATTAATAATAATAAAGGAACCTCAACAAGCCGATAGACCTAATGCAACTGTGATGTAATAGGATAACTTATCGGCTATACATTCCGATAAGACACTTGCGCAAAAACCATCAACCTAGCAGGAACGATTTATCGCTGGCAGCTCAGTAGGTCGGACCCAACCGATGCAGCACGAACTGATGATAAATCGCCCCCAGTAAGCTGATAAGATCTACGCACGCGTGATGTGGTATACCTGATCGGCATAAGAGGTCGGACCGAACCGATGCAGCCGTAGACAGGGCAGATACACCTGGGTAAGGGGTGACGAGTCTTACCCTCTCGCAGGAGTTTGGACCTAACCGATGCAGCCCCGCTCGAGAAGCAAGAACCCGTCGAAAGGGTGGCGATGCGCCGAATTTGATTGATCTGTGTGGATAGTTTACAAGGTGCCTGGGCATACGTATATATACCCCGAGTTACAGGAGTCCTTATAGGACACGAAACAGGACTTTCCTAACTAGAAAAAGAAAACTAACAGACCTGATCGGACAAGAGATCAGGTTTCCTAAAAGATAAAACTATCTAATAGATAAGATAAATAACTGCCATAACGTGGTCTTCACGATTCCTTCTCAAATCCGGTTTCTTCTGGATTAATTTCCTCCGGTTGATATAGCTTCTATCTTTACCGAATCTGATATGAGCCGTGCCAAATTTTGGCGTTAACAAGGCTAGGATCCTCCTTTTATCGATCAAGGGGAGTCCACAGTGCCCAGTACATGGAGAGAGAGATTTTTGGTATGCTACGTCTTGTCGTGCACGTCCGCGCCCGGCCGTCAGCTGAGCCGCGCCGGAGGCGCGTCTCGTCATCGCCTCCCTCGACAGCTGCGGGCGGCTAGACCGTGAAGATGCTGTCGGCTCTGCACGTCTGGTCATCGCCTCCCTCGCCAGCTATGACGGCCCACGCCACCGCTGCCAAGCCGTGGAAAACCGAAGCCCTCTGACTGCATTGGGAGCAGGCCGATAGGGGGTCATCATGACGGTGCACGCGTGTCTGACCGGGAGACAGGCGGGAGGCACACCGTCGCCTCACCATTAATGCGGGTAGTTGGGGAGCTGATCCGCTCAAGCCGGCCTCGTGCCCGGGGCGGAGAGCTCATCGAGCTCTCCGCGCGCACGAGGCACCGAGACTGTGGGTCCCGGGCCCGGGTGCGACACCTGGGGATGGTGCTCCCAGGCCCGGGCAGTGCCCAGGCCCCAGGTACTTAGCGGGGTAACCAGTAGTAGCCGGCTGTCACTTGTGCAGAATATGGGCCCCGGAGGAGCTGATGTGGCCAAAGATCCATGCGTCCCTGGAGAATGTGGGACCCCCATTCCCGTTTCGCCGACAATAGTCTTTTCTAAGTGGCGTCCCACTCGGAAGTTAGACTCCTCAGCATCATGTCAGCTGGAAAGAAAGTTTATAGTCTCTCCCGAGTAGTGCACTACTCGAAAGTTAGACTCTTCAGTGTCATGTTGGCTAGAATAATGTTGCTCATGGCAACCGTTGGCCAAGCATGTAGGCCGAGTACCACTTTATGAAATTAAATCCATTGCGTGGTCAAGTGTACTCGAGAAAGATACCTGCATCCCCAATTTTAATGAAGACCAGCTTATGATCCTTATAAGGATATATCCTCAATACCTGGTGGATAAAACAGATACCCAAACATATATGTTTAGCAATTAGGCCTTTATGAAGCATATCTGTTTGCCTCATCGGTTTCTGTTGGTAGCACTTGTACTGTGATTTTAACGCAGCCAGTATACGGCCCATATTGAGCGTGCTACTGTAGAAACTCATATCTTGGTGGCCCAGTACCGACTGTGTAAGCCCAAGCCAATTAGTCGGCACAGGCTCTATAAAGGCTGGGGGAGAGAGAAAAGATTCCTCTATCTTCCCCAAGCGACCAATCGTTTCGTCTTCCTAGCTCCGCGCCAAAATTTCACCTCCTGCTCCGCTAGGGTTCGCCATTGCTTGCTCCTCCCCATCGAAGCTCAAGCGATTCCGCTTTCCTTTGTCCATCCCCAGCCCCCGACCACATTTTCCCCAAATTTCCTATCCCCCCAGCCATGCCGAAGGTTCCAGATTGCGTTGGGGCGTCGGACGAGGGGTGGCCGACCTTGGATTACAGCCGGTCGAAGCTGGCAAGGCTGGAGAAGTCGCTGTGGCTGCAAAGCCGTGACATTATCCGCTGGCACCCAGCTGAGGGTGTGTCGGTTCCAAATCCCCAAGCCGGCGAAACTGTTGTTTTTGCCTTTTTCTTTGACCAGGGTTTGTTTCTTCCGTCCTCTGCGTTCCTCCGTCATCTTCTTAGCTTCTATGGATTAGAGTTGGTGAATCTGAATCCCAACTCGATTTTGCAAATCTCTATCTTCGTGACTCTTTGTGAATGCTACTTGGGTGTAGAGCCCCATTTTAATTTCTTTAAGCACTTATTCCACATCAAGCCCCAACCCTCCAAGAATAGAGTCCAGGTGATTGGGGGGGCTGGCCTTCAGTTGAGGAGTGAGATGAAGAAAGTATATATCGATCTTCCTTTGAAATCCTCCTTGAAAGGTTGGCATAAGGAGTGGTTCTACTATTCTGATCTAGAACCCTCCCTGCCTCCATTCACCGGCTCGCCGCCAGCGGTCTCGCCCAGTTGGTCGTCAGATCCAACCTTTGAAGAGATGGGCCAAGTGCATCAGTTGCTGGCAAGGTTGGAGAAATTCAAGAAAGCTGGCCTGACCAGCCCCTGGGTCACCAAGTGCTTCCTGACTTGGCGCATCCAGCCACTGAAGCTGAGGAGCGAGTTCTGATGGGATTACCAAGGGAAGAATGACCCTGACCGAGAAAGCCGAGAGGTGATTGACCAGCAAAAAGTGACCGAAATATTGTTCACTTATTTCTCCAATGGGGTGATCGAAACCGAGGATGCAGAGTGCTCCATTGCGGCTTATAGCCGAAACCGGCCTCATCCCGAGGTAACTCTTGCTTTTCTTCTATGATGAATGTCTATAGACATGTATCCATAATTGCTTAGCATCGTGCAATGTATACTGTTGAATCGTTTGCAGTGGTGCAAGGAGTTTGATGATGACTCCCGTCCGTTGTCGGCCACAAAATCAAAGAAGAGGCCGAGAAGTCCTTCTGCCGCCCAACCCGACTCCAAGAGAGCGGGGAAGAAACCCACTGTAGATCGGGGCAAGGAGAAGGTTGTGAAGCCGAGTGCTGCAGCCAGGAGTTTAAAGATAAGAGACCTCGCCAGCACAGTACCCAGGCCATTGAGTCCCAGACCGAGACCGGCGTGGTAGAGCTCAACATCATCGAGCCCAACCCAAGTGCAGCCGAGTACAAGGTCGACCCCAGCGCTGCCTAGTACCCGAACGCCCCAGCCGACCACACCGCGAACGGGGCCGACCAGGACAGAAATGCCGCCGCCGACTGCCGCGCCCTCAGGCCCGATAGCCAGCAGCCCTCCAGTGCCGCCCTCTGGATCTCCCGGATAGAAGCTCAAGTTCTCCAAGAGGTAGGCCATTCTGGGTCTTCTGAAAACCATGTTCAGCATTGTAGCACCTTGATGTTTGACTCGTTACACAGGAAGCGGGCTGACATTGATCTTAAGGAGACCCCGCCAACTACCCCTGCTGTCGAGCTTGCCCCGGCCGATCCAGCGCCGGTGAGCACTCCCGCTGAGCCGACGGCGGTCCCAGTTACGAAAACTGAGACCGTCTCGACTGCAGGGCCGCCAACCCCGGCCGACCAAGGGATGGTTCCTAAAGCCGCTGTTCCAGCCCCTGAGCCAGAGCCCATTGTCGAAGCCGTCGCTACAGCTCCTGAGCCAGCGCCTGATGTCAAAGCTGCCGCTGCAGCTCCTGAGCCAGCCCCCAAGGCCTCGGAGGCCGCCGAGTTGGGGGCCAGGAGTCCGTCGCCATCCTAGTCATCGTCGTCATCCTCGGCATTGTCCCTTCCTTCGGACAGACCTGACCTCCCTAGGAACGAGGCCCCTCCACGTAAGTTCCCGAGGACGTTCCGCTGGACGGCGCCCGACGGAACTACGCGGAGCTACAAGGTTGATGAGGTGGCAGCGGAAAAGGAGTGTGAAGACCTGCTTCGTGCCACAATCGCCGCGTCCCAAGGGATCCAGGTATGACTTCCGTTCTATTGGAATCTCGGTAGTGTTTCTTGACGCCTAACTCTGCTTTGAGTTGTTACTCCCCGAGCAGAAGATCGTTGATCACTCAAAGAAAATGCACGAGGTGCTGACCCGAATCGCCCCCCAACTCCAAGAATTGGACCAACTCCGGGCCTTGAAAGCCAAAGTGGAAGGGCGCAGCCAGGAGAGGGAATCTTGGCTGAGGGAGGCTGTTACCCAGCTCAGGAGTGAGAATTGGGACAAGCCAAGGAGATAAGAGGCGAGCCTCCAGAACACTTCTTCCTGACCAAATCCTTAATATATTTCTCCAGCTGTGTTATTTCCTGACTGCCCAGTTGTGTCTTGATTGCAACGTCGAGTTCTTGACTAATCTGTCATGCAACCCTCGAAGCCGAGTTGAAGACCCGAACGGAGGGAGAAGAACAGCTGAAGGAGGCTGAGAGAGCCAGGGCCGAACCTGAAAAAGACAAGGCTGACCTGACAACAGCCAATACCGAGCTTGAGCGAGAGAAGGCCGAGTTGAAGGAGGCCAACACCAAACTCAAGGAGGAAAAAACCGAACTAGAGAGGACCATAGCTAGGTGGGAGGCCAACTACGACAGTAAGTCTCCCTTTTGACAATGATCATAACCAATCCATTAATTACTCCATCTGTAGCTTTACCTAACAAGTTTACTTGTCAGTGAACCCGGGTAGCTGCTAGAGCCAATTCCCAAGCCCAATTTCAGGCTTACGCAGAGGAGATAACGGTCGTCAAGGAGTCACAGGAGGCCCTGCTCGAATCCGTGAAAGGGCTCCTTGACATCATGGATCTTCACCCCATGGGAACCAGCTACAGCTAGATCACCAAAGTGGAGGCACGCCTCGAGGATGCACCAAGTGCCCTAAAGAGGTACTCGGATGAGCACGTCATTGTCGGCGTAGCCCGAACCCTGGCAATGACCAAGTCCATCTACCCAAGGGCAGATATTGAAGCCATCGGGGAGGGATTTGCCGAGGAGACAACTCCTGAGGAGGCGCTAGAGCTGATAGCCAAGGCGAGGCCGACTGCAGAGATTATCACCCGAGACCTAGGTCTGTAAAAACAGTACATCATGCAGTCGGTGTATTGTAGATTTTTGCAAGGACATGTGTAAATATATGTGTAATGCCACCAAGCCTTAGACTATTACTCAGTTGTCATTAGCTTTACTCGACCATATAGCCTACACCTAGTTGATCTATAGGAACTTAATAAAAACGTTCACCGCAGAAAGCTGTACTCGGGCAGACATAGGAAAGTCGTAGTAAAACTTCATAACTTAAGTAAAATAGGCTCGTATATTATTGACAAAGCTCATATAATACATGCAGCCCCCGACTCACTACTCAATTGAAACAAGCGGCGTAGTGAGCCAGAGAAAAACTATACACGTGAAATTTGTAAAACTCAGGTATAGAAAGGACGTAGTTGTTCTATATTCCATGAGTTGCTGATGAGGGCACCGTCTTTAATCTTCAGTCGGTAGGCGCCTGGCCGAGTAACCTCTGTTATAATGAACGGCCCTTCCCAGATCGGGGATAGTTTATGCCTGTCTTTGGTGGTTTGTATTTTTCTTAGGACGAGATCTCTGACCAAAAAGGCGCGGCCACGGACATTGCGATTGTGGTAGCGACGCAGACCTTGAAGATACCTTGCCGACTGAATTGTTGTGATATCCCTCGCTTCTTCCAACTGATCTAGTTCGACCAATCGGGTATTGTTGGAGATGTTTTCTGAGTAAGCCCGAACTCGCGAAGAGCCGAACTCTAACTCGGTTGGTAGCACAGCCTCAGCACCGTAGACCAGAAAGAAAGGGGATTGCCCTGTTGCCCGACTAACAGTGGTTCTGAGAGACCAGAGAACAGATAGGAGCTCTTGGACCCACCGGCCCGCGTATGGTTGTAGTCAGTTGAATATCCTAGCCTTGATACCTTGCAAGACCATACCATTGGCTCATTCAACCTGCCTGTTGCTCCGCGGGTGTGCCACAAATGCATAGCAGATCTTGATGCCGAAGTCGTCACAGAAATCCTGAAACACGCCGCCTGTGAATTGAGTGCCGTTGTCGGTAATGATGCGGTTAGGGACCCCAAATCGGTATAATATACTCATGATGAAGTCCTTTGCTCGTGCCGCTGTTATGGTTGCAACGGGTTTAGCCTCAATCCACTTGGTGAATTTATTCACTGCGACGAACAAGTGTGTGAACCCTCCTGGCGCTTTTTTAAAAGGCCCGACCAAGTCAAGCCCCCATACTACAAAGGGCCAAGAGATTGGGATTGTTTAGAGTTCTTGGGCTGGGAGATTTATTTGTCTTACGTAGAACTGGCAACCCTCACATGTGCGAACAATGTCTTTTGCATCCGTTACTGCTGTTGGCCAGAAAAATCCCTACCGGTAAGCCTTTCGACTAACGTCCTGGATGCGGCATGGTTGCCACATATGCCCGAGTGGATGGACTGCAGGATCTGCTTACCCTCCTCGGTGGTGACGCAGCACATGAGAACACCGGATGCACTTCTTTGGTACAGGTCTTCTCCGACGACTAGAAAACTCTTGCTTCGACATTTGATCTATTTGGCTTGGCTGTGATCTTCTGGGAGTTCATCGTTTAGGATGAATTTGAGAATAGAAGTCCGCCAATCTTGACATATGTGCAGCACCTCGTTTGTAGCCGGGGTAGGTTCGCCTCCCGACTACTCTGGTACTGGTTTCTTCTTGACTGATGGCTCCATAAGTTGCTCGACAAAGATCCCTGTCGGGACCGCTTCTCGCTTGGATCCCATGTTTGCCAATTCATCTGCAGCATCATTGTATTCTCGTAGGACGTGTGTTATCTCTAGCCCGTCGAACTTGTTTTCTAGCTTGTGGCCCTCCTGACAGTATGCCGCCATGGTATCGTCGAGACATGTCCAGTCCTTCATGACTTGGTTCACCATGAGTTGAGAATCCCCGCGCACAACCAGTCGACGTATGCCGAGTGATATAGCAATGCGGAGCCCGTGGATAAGTGCCTCATACTCAGCGACGTTGTGGAAAGCCGGAAAGTGGATTTGTAGGACGTACTTGAGTTTTTCGCTGGTGGGCGACGTCAGTACGACGCCAGCCCCGGCGCCGCCGATCCGTAGAGAACCGTCGAAGTACATTGTCCAGTACTCTAGCTTCACTGTTGATGTAGGCATTTAAACTTCCGTCCACTCGGCCACGAAGTCGGCTAGAGCTTATGATTTGATTGCTGTCCGTGGCTGAAAGGTGATATCGAAAGCTATCAACTCGAGTGCCCATTTAGCGATTCGGCCGGTGGCCTCACGGTTATGCAGGACGTCCCCGAGTGGAAACGATGTGACCACCGTGACTTGATGTGCTTGGAAATAGTGCACCAGCTTTCGGACAGTGGTGAGTAGGCCATAGAGCAGCTTCTGGACCTGCGGATATCTCGTTTTCGAGTCGGCAAGTACTTCGTTGGCAAAGTAGACTGGCCTTTGGACTTTCTGGATGTGACCCTGTTCGGATCGCTCGACCACCAGCACCGTGCTGACTACCTAAGTAGTTGCCGCCAGATATAGCATCAGCGGTTCTTGGGGCATGGGTGACGCCAACACGAGGGGTGATATGAGAAATTGCTTGAAGTTTTCGAAGGCTTGCTGGGTTTCGAGAGTCCACTGGAAATTGTCCGCTTTCTTCAATAACTTGAAAAAGGGCATGCCCCGTTCGCCCAATCGGGAAATAAACCTGCTGAGAGCCGCCATGCAGCCTGTCAGCTTCTGGACATCCTTCTGGTTAGTCGGGGGTGCCATGTTCTTGATTGCGTTGACTTTCTCCGGGTTGGCCTCGATGCTGCGATGCGAGACGATGAAGCCGAGTAACTTGCCGGATGGCACACCGAAGGCGCACTTTTCCGGGTTCAACTTCATCTTGAATCTTCGAAAATTTTGGAAGGTTTCTTCCAGGTCAGTGATGAGGTCTTCTTTAGACTTAGTCTTGATCACCACGTCATCGACGTAGGCCTCCACGTTGCGCTCGATCTGAGTGTGTAGACACCACTGAATTTCCCGTTGATACGTTGCTCCAGCGTTTTTCAAACCGAACGGCATAGTGATGTAGCAGTACTCTCCAAACGGCGTGATAAAAGACGTCTTTAGGCAGTCTTCCTCCTTCAGGCTGATTTGGTGGTATCCCGAGTAGCAGTCGAGAAAATTGAGAAGGTCGCACCCGACAGTTAAATCTACAACCTGGTCTGTTCTTGGTAAACCAAATGGGTCCTTGGGGCACGCCTTGTTGAGATCGGTGTAGTCGACGCACATGCGCCATTTACCGTTTTTCTTTCGGACCAAAACTGGGTTTGCCAGCCAATCCGGGTGATAGACCTCTTTGATGAACCCGGCTGCGAGAAACTTGGTTATCTCCTCCCGAATAGCATCTTTGCAGTCTTGAGTGAAGCGTCATAGCCGTTGCTTGACTAGCTTGGTGTCTGTCTTCACGTTGAGGGCATGCTCAATCACCTCCCTTGGTACGCCCAGCATGTCGGACGGTTTCCACGCGAAGATATCCTTGTTGGCTTGGAGGAAGGTGACGAGCGCGTCTTCCTATTTGGGGTCGAGTTCGGTCCCGACTAGAGCAGTCTTGGAGGGGTCGGAAGGGTCCAGGGGGATCTTCTTTGTGTTCGAGTCCACTGAAATTCCCGACTTCGCTGCTTTTTTGGCCGGAACTGGGTCTTCCTCGACTTCGGTTGTGACGGCTTGCCGAATGCTGTTGCGCCCGACTGCCGCCTCCTGTGATTGGGCTAATTCGCAACTCTCCTTGTCGCAGGTGAAGGCTTGCTTGACATCGCTGCGGAGGGAGAGGACTCCTGTTGGCCCTGGCATCTTGAGCACCATGTATGTATAGTGCGGTATCGCCATGAACTTGGCGAGCGTCGGTCGCCCGAGTATCGCGTGGTACGCAGTCTCGAAGTCGGCAACCTCGAAGCAGATATTTTCCATGCGGAAGTTATCCCGCGTGCCAAAGGTGATTGGCAAGGTAATCTGCCCAAGTGGTGTTGAAGACAAGCTGGGAATTATCCCGTGGAAGGGCGCCGTACTCGGTCGCAAATCTGAACAAGGAATCTTCATCTCATCCAGAGTCTTGGCGAATAGGATGTTGAGCGCGCTGCCTCCGTCTATGAGAACCTTCTTCAATTTGATGTTTTTGACGATCGGGTCCAGGACGAGTGGATAGCGTCCCAGGTGCGAAACCCGATCTGGATAATTAGCGCGGGTGAACGTGATGGACGTCTCTGACCAGCGCAAATATTGGGGGCGTCTCCTGTAGAGATTGTGTTGACGTCGCGTGCTGTTAGCTTCTGCTTGCGCTTAGACTCATACGCTGACGGCCCTCCGAAGATGTGGTTGAGCTCGGCCTAGGGATCTTGAAAATCATCGGCCGGGTCCTATTCTGGCTTGTCTTTGCTCTTGTCGGTGCCAGATGATGAAGCCTGCTCGGAAGCAAACTTCTTGAGCATAAAGCAGTCTTTGGCCGCGTGTTTGCCTTTGGGGTGGAAGGGGCATGGCCCATTCATGACCTTCTGGTAGTCATTGTTCCGTTGGGGCCATGACTTAGTTCGCTCCATATTGGCCACCTCGTTGTCCGACTTCCGCTTGCGGTTGCCAGACTTGTTCTGTGATGGCTCGTTGTCGGCTTTCGCCTTCTGGTCCTTCTGCCGGGACTCCTTCTTCTCATCGAGGGCCTCGGTGACTGCTTCAACCGAGTCGGCGTATTTGTTCACCATGTCAAAGAGAGCCCGGACAGAGGATGGTGGCTTCCGAGTGAACTTCGCGATGAACGGGGCATCCTTTACTCCCTTGCGAAAGGCGGCGATGACGGCCTCGTCCTTGATCATTGGTATTTTGTTGCGCTTCTCGGAGAACCTCTTGATAAAGTCACGCAGAGACTCATTCTTCTTCTGGTGCAGTTGATATAGATCATGCTCGGAAGACGGCCTCTTGTAGGTCCCTTGAAAGTTAGCGATGAACCGCTCCCTGAGTTCTCTCCAGGAACCGATCGACCGCCTCGGGAACCCTGTTAGCCATGTCCTCGCCGAGTCGGCTAGTGCGACTAGGAGGTAGTTAGCCATGGCCTTATGGTCACCACCGGTAACTCGAATTGCCAGGGTGTATACGGTGAGCCAGGACTCGGGGTTGGTTTTGCCATCGTATTTCTCAATCCCCGTAGGCTTGAAGCCCGATGGCCAGTCGACGTCCTGGAGCTCGTGGGTGAAAGCTGGAACACCTTCGTCTTCATGAGGGCTCCGGCTCCAGTCACGACGGTTAAACCACTCGTGGTGAAGACCGAAACGCTCGTTCTCATCCTCCAGTCGGCGGCGCTCTTCTTCTTCGCGTTGGCGGCGCCGGGCGTTAATGTCGTGTCAGAGGTTGCGTTGTAAACAAACTCAGAGGTCTTGGTTGGGGCGACGATCGTACTGATGACGCCGCCGGTTGTTGTTGTTAATATCGCCGAGTAATGTTTGCCACGATTCCTCGTGTGGCCGACTAGAGCCAGCCGCCTGGCGTCGTGTTGACGTAGATGATCTTGCTGTCGGAGAACCCAACCGGTTGGTCAGTACAAGTGTGCACCCAACTGCTGTTGCTGCTGACAGGCAGCAGATGTAATCATCACCTTGATCTTGGCGATAGTCGGGGTGGCCTGGTGGTCAGGCCCGAGCTGGAGTGTGTCCAGCAGAGTTGCAGCGGCCACGACGTTCTGTTGTGGCGTGACGAAGACGTCGTGGTCGCCGATTTTGGTCTGGAGAATCTGTTGCTGAGCGGTTTGCCCAGCCTTGCATAGCCCATCGTTGCGAGCCTTGCGGTCAGCTTCCTCCTATTGTCATAGTCGGCGCGCCTCCTCCTGCTACTCCTCTTGTAGTCGGCACACCTCCGGTGGGGGTGTTGATGCCATGAAGATCTCGCGGGGCAGGAGAAAACTCGCCAAACTGGAGTCCGAACTAGTGTTCGAACCGTTGTCCGACTTGGAGTCAGAATCCGAGTAGTTCATCGGAGTAAGAACAACTCCGACCTCCCTAGATCCAATCTGAAACGGTGCTTAGCCGTGTCCAAACTGAATCGCAGGAGATCGGGTCTGCCGCGTAAGATGTAGATCTGCTGCGGCGTCGAATCTGTGTGGGAGATTGACGATCTCTCCCCTTCCTAGCCCAACTAGAGCTGGCTCAAGGCCTAGCACGAGTCGGACGCCGAAGGAGAGAGTTGTCCCAAAGCTCGGCGAAGTTGAAGGTTGCTGCATTGGATTGATGATAGATGGCGCAACGTCTTGTGAGCCGACTGGCGCGGAATCAACTGGTTCCTCGGTCGGTTGGATTGGATCTGCATCCGCCAAGGTGAGATTGCCGATCTGGTCGGCGATGAAGTCGGGGCTTCCGAAGGTTATTGTGTCTCCCGGGGAGAACTTGTCACCGTCAACTTCTGATGTAGGATCCATCAAGATTGTTAGTGTAGATCTCGCCGAAGCCCCTACCTAGCGCGCCAACTATCGATGTTTTACACCGGCAATATGATTATAGGGCTACTCGGTAAAGGGAAACTCGGTGGATTGCAAAGGAACACGGGGAGATTTTATACTAGTTCAGGCCCTCGATGTGAGGTAATACCCTACGTCCAGTTGTGGTGTATTCCTTTGAGGATTTGTGTTGATCTATGATCTTCTGCCCTTAGGGGGCGCGCTGCCTCCCTTTATAACTGGGGGACAGAGGTACAAGGTAGGAATCCCAGCCGAATACGGCCAAGGGATTTCCTTCTTAGAGATACATCTTACCCGGCTAAGATTGTATATTCCTTTTTGTACAAGGCAAAATCTACCGGGTGCTACTATATCTCTAATTACAAGACTCGGCCCATCCTCTATCTGAGTAGCCCATATACTTGTGATGAGGTACCCGGGGCCCATGGCCTCCACAAAAGGTTTATGAACTGTTCGAACAGCCGTGCCCACGGTTATGGGTGAATGTGAAGTGATTCCTCTAGCGTAGATTTTATTTTATAAATATCTGTGCAATTGTTTTGCGGGTTGGGAACCGTTACCAGAATCGATCTATGTGACTGATGGACGGCCTGTGTGGCCTGAAACGGGCCTGTGTGACCCGGGGTGTTGAGTAACACCATAGTTGAGTTGCCTGAGGTAAGAGGCAGGTTTTGAATGAAAATAATCCACCTAAATGGAGGTACTAGAGGATGGTACGCTCCAAATCAGAAATTGTGATAAGTCTCAGACTTGTGGAATGGGTCAAGACGCGAGTCTCTTCCCAACTAACTTAATTGTGGTGAGTTGTTGCAAAGCAACTCACGGAATGGATTGAAGCGTGAGCTTCTTTTCGACAACTCAAATAGCACACTTAGAGTTTTAAAACCACAAAATCTTTAAAAACCTCTCTTGCGAAAATAACCCTAACCTTCCTTGCCAAACCTTGCATGCCACAAATTTCCGTGACTTGCTGAGTACCTCGTATATTCACCCTTGCTTATCTTCTCCCAAAAGTCTACGAAGATGAAGACCCTACCCTCAGCCAGTTCTATCAAGATCAAGTCGAGTACGAGGAGTTTTAGGGTTTCGGTCTAGGTCCCCAAGCCATGCTTGTGGGTATAGGTCTACCCGTGTATCTTCACTGCTTACTTTTGTAATGTATCGTTGCTTGTCTCGGGTTCTGTCCGAGGCTACAATTTATGTAAGGACTATGTACAATAAATAAAGCAGGTTTGGCTATGATCCACCGATGTCCTGTATGTACTAGCTGGTCTCCTGGGACTGGTACAGGTATTACAGGTAACGACGTTCCTCTTCTGTTAATCTATACGGGTTAGTGGGAGAGGGGCGTTACACGTGCCTACAGTCATGGACGGATGTGAGGTGATTCCTTAGCATAGTTTTGTTTTATCCTGTTTGCAAAATGTGTGTGTGGTTTGGGATATGTGGAAAGGAAGTATCGTCGAGGACGCGGGACGTTTGATGAAAACGGCTTGGCTATCGTGGACAGCGGGACTCGGAAAGTCTGAAGAATTTTTTTTTTGGCTCTGTGAGCCGGCTTGAAGCCAACTCTTGATATTGTAAAAACTAGAGAATTAGAAATTGATATATTTCACTCCGATCTGACGAGACTCCACTTCGCTCCGATTGTTGAAAAGCACACACTTAGCAGAATTAAAAGATTTCAAATGAAACTAATTGTAAAATATCCGGCCTCTCTTTGAAACCTGCAACAACCACCTAAGTTCCCCTGACTTATTGAGTACATAAGTACTTACCCTTGCTTTATATATATAGTTCTTTGTCGGGAGCTAGAGCTGGAATTGTAATGAAGTGAAGACTAGGGTTTCGTCCTGGTTCTCAGTCACTGTTTGTGGTGTTGGGACTTAATCCGTTGTTCCATAGCTGCCACTGTCGCTGCCTCTGTGTTGTTCGTTGTTGTCCCCGATTTGCTCTGAAGCTACAACATAAGTTAAGGTATAAGTTTATTTACTTATTTAAGATTGCAATGATGCATATCTGATTTTCGTAGATACCAACACTGCGTCCTGGGACTGATATCGATATCGCGGTTCCGCGGGGGAGCAGTTCACGCTGTTTGGTGCTGTTGTACGGCGGTGCCAGATCGGAGTGTGATAGTCGGGCCGTGCCATGCCAACATAGGCCCAAATCGGCACGTGGACTGGCTGGAGGCCCATTAGCACTTTTGGCCCATAAAATTTTAAAATGTGAGATGGGAAAAAGAAAAAAATACGAAAAATAGAAAAGTGAAGGAAAAATATTAGAAAAAAAATAGAAAATTAATGAGAAAATTAGAAAAAAAAATAGAGGGTTGGCCTAAATGTCATCCCTAGGGTCGGGCTAGGGTCGTGCCGGCCCCTTAGTTGGGCCGGGCCGGGCCGGCAGTACAGACCAGGGTAGCAGGCCATCTGTAATGATAGATCCCACCTTTTGCAAGTGCAAGATGTCCACTGACCAATTCATCCATTACTGTAACGGCGCATGTATGTCGTCGTCTAGCTTCTGTTCGGAGCTCAGGTACAGCCAGCTCGATCTCAAGCTAGATATGTACTACTCCTGTCTGATGCAGTAGCAGGCGATTCATGGTTGAAGAGGCGGCGGCGATGGATGGATAGCTCGTTGCGACGCAGCCGTCGTCGTCGTCCGGCCGCTCGCAATTAATCCAATCCAAGCGCGGCGTCGCTCTCGCCGGTCGCTCTCGCCGCCGCGCCCCCAGCCTTTTGCCGCGTACTCGCATGAAGCGATCTCACATCTCTCCGTAAGAAGTTCAGAAGTCAGAAATAAGGGAGTATTTTACAGTAGTTGATATGAAAGATTGGCACTAATTAAAAAGAACTTCTTATTAAGGATTATAAAAGGGTTCCATGCCAAATTTGGGAGGCTGTCACACCTGTGAAAAATTAGCGTGCCTGTATGTATGTACGCTCAGAACTGGCCTGGCTAGCAACCTAATTCAGACAATGGCTTATACTGTATTGGTGTTGGGAAAGTCTATTTAATTTGTCTCTTGAAGGGATGTCTTTTTTTATGTTACATAAAAGATCATTAAAATTTGAAATTTTTTTGATAAAATAGATATACATGTGATAAATCACTCCACAAATACATAATTTCAAATTCGACCTATACAAATAGAAAAAAATAAATTTAATTATGAATAGTGCTCAGTATTAAGAGTCAAATTTATTGATTTTGTTTCTAGTTGTATGGGTCAAATTTGAACTTGTATATTTGTGGAATGATATACCACGTACTCTCTCCGTTTTAAATATTTGACTACATTGACTTTTGAAATTGCATTTGATCATTCGTCTTGTTCAAATAAATTACATAATTATTAATTATTTTATTATGATTTATTTTATCGTTAAAGGTATTTTAAATATTACTTATATTTTTTATTTTTATATAAAATTTTTGAATAAGATGAATGGTTAAATATAACTTTAAAGTAAACTGTGTCAAATAAAAAAATAATATATTGATCTATCTGTTTTTTATCTTTTTGATATTTTTTATACACAAAACGAGGATACGTCCTCTCAAGGGACAAATTATGCCTTGAATGGTTATCTAGGCGGTGAGATTTGACACGCAAATTAAACCTAGAGCACCTCAAGCTTGACCATTTCTTGGTTGGTTTCGACAGCACTGGCTGCACTTCTAAATTGTACGTGGCTGCCCAAGCAGGCAGCAGGTGGATCGATCATTTTGACCAAGGATTAGCCGATGAGCATGCATGACCAATCAATACACAAGCAATAAGACGTTTTGCGATCTATAGCTAGTCAGCCAGCCAAAGTCTTCCAAAAAAAAAAGTCAGCCAGCCAAATTAAGCCTTTTGGATTGACCTGTACATACATGTCAGACTGTCAGTCCGAGTCGGTGTTGCTCAGTCATGGAGGATGGCATGCACGGCGGTGGGCTGACTTTCCTTTCGTTCAAACCAGATTCTATAAACAGTCGATAAGAAATCAGTTAGTGAGAATTAATAAAATAAGCTTTTTAGCTTTTAATTGGAGTAGTTTATTTGGTGAGAATTAATAAAACAAGGTTTTTTAGCTTCTGGTTAGAGTAATTTATTTTCTAGATTCTACTATTATATATTTTTAAATTTAGATAAAAATTTATACTATTTAAAAGAGTAAGAGATGGTGTTGAAAACTCTCTAAACAAGGCGATCGATACATTCATTATTAGGGGTGGCAATTTCCTCATTGGAACCGGGTCCCCGCTGAAGACCCGCCCCTAGGGGGCGGGGATCGATGCAGTTTTTAACCCGCGAGTGAATAGGGCAGGGCCTCGTTATTTTGCGGGGGACAGGGACGGGAGACCCACGGAGCCCCAAGGTATATACAATAATCCAAGAAATAGCCCAACTGCCAACTGGCCCATTAGTCATTTAGGCAATTATATAAAAATCAAAACCCTAATTTCTATTCCCCATTTGTCCTTTTTCAAATCCCCAATCCTCCTAGAGACAGCCACCAGGTGGCAGGCACCAGCCGCCGCCCGCTCACTCTCTCCCCCTCCCCTTCTCCGCCACCAGCCGTCACAACCCACACCCCCGCCGCCGCCCGTCCCCACACCGTCGGCTACTGCTGCGTGCCTTATCCCACGCTATCGGCTGTCGCACTGGCTATCCAACGTCCTCCGTCCTTGTGGGGCCACGGAGGAGCCGAAACCAAAGGATGATTTCGTCCCGCTCTACACACCAGGTCTAAGGCCGGGTAAACCCAAAGGGAGTGGGAGCGGGACCGTTCCTATCTAACCCACCCCGGCCCACCCTATTGCCACCCCTATCCATCACCGGCAGCTAGCTAGCTTGATTGGGTGACGCAAATTAATGACCGGTGCAAACGACCACTTCTTGTAACTGAGAAGTGGCCTTGTACGTGAGCTAGCATGCATGCATCTCGCCGTCGAACTCCATATAGGTGTCCGCGTCAGCGAGTTGGAATCAATTATTAAGCAGATGGAACCTGCCGGGCGCGTCTCATACGTTCAGTTCTGGCCCTCTAGGGCCCTTAATTATGCCGGATAACTCAAGTTTAATTACGATGCGATGTTCTTAGTTAGTTAGTTATTTTTAGAGTTTAAATTTATTCTAAAATATAAGCTATTTCTTTATCTAACTCCTTATCTCAATTAATTATAATAATTTTTTATTTAATTTTTTTACGTATATTCTCTTCTCAACCAATCATAAACTTTCATCTCTCAATTTTATCTAATTTCTTAATTCTCATAAAAAATTTTAAAAATATTTATATTTTAGAATAGAGGGAGTAATAGCTTATTGCAGTGCAGCTGGACGCATATCCGAACGTATTCGTGGGGTGCAGTACTGCACTGTGCCTTGATTGCTTAATTTTGACCTTCGGATGGTCTGCTAGCTTGTGCCTTAATTTTGGAGTTATGGCTGCCGATGATCCTGTCAAGTTCCCTGGACGACCTCTCTCCCTTACCAAAGTAAGCATTGGAATCTGATGAGCTTTCAACGTCATCATATATATATACACACAACAGTTCAAACTTCAAACCAAAGAGAACAACATCTGAACTTCTGCAGGCAAAAGCCACATTTTGCACCGTGCATATGGGAAAGTCATTTTGCCCCTTGAGAGATATCCCCTCGTCTCTTTCTATCATTTAAATAGTTATAAAAAAATTTAACAAGATATATCAATATGTGGTATATTGCTCTAAAAGCATACGATTTTAACACCGACCTCTACAAGTCATAGCAAAAAAAAAACATGTGGCTATAGGTAGTGCACGTACTAGTTAGAGTTTTATTTGTTCCTTTTGTTTTAGGGAATTTTTACCATCCTTAAGATGATACCTCCAGGTACTTGTACTGCCAAGCAACAAACAAAATCCAACCATTCAATCAATAGGGACATGATGGATAGTGGTGGGTATCACAGCTCACCCACCATGCTTGTCCGCCCGCATCCACGCCGTCGTTGACGTCCTTTGCTCTTAACCTTTGTCCACCCACATCCGTAACGCTCAGATCCAGCTAGCAAGCTTGGAAGGGAGGTGCGGCACCGAGGTCGTCGGCGAGCCTGGTTCTGGCAAGCGAGCTTGGGGAAAGAGCGCCGCGGGAGGGGAAGGTCATCGGGTGGATTTGGCCAGCGAGTTTGGGGGGGTGGGGACGGCGAGGCGGGAGGCAGAGGTCGCATCGGGCCGGCGTGTTGCCAGGGGAAGCGGTTGGTTGGTGACACTTGCCAGCAATTCACGACAACGGCATGGAGGAGGATCGTGGATTGTGGTCTTGGTGCTCTTGGCATCTCGCAAGATTGGGCAACACAATGGACTCGAATTGTTCCGATCTGATCTTTCTTATAGGAAATTACAGTTTTACCCTTTAAACAGTGGTGCCTCCTCACTTTTGACTTGTGGTGGGAGATAGTACTGCCAGGTACCATGCATTTTAAACCGTTCGATCTCATCGAATAAATGGCTATGATATCAAGTATCTTGAGGTACTGTCAGGGCTCGAGGACGGTAAAAAGTCTCTTTATTTTAACTTGTGTATACAAGTTGAATTTAAGTGATATTGACATATCTTGTTAGATTTTTTTTATAACTATTTAAATGACATGCACAAAAGGAGGGGCCATCCCCCTTAGGTGGAAAAAAAACATCTACGTATATGTACGAATTCATATGAAAAAGTAGATGAACAACAAGGATCTGTAAAGAACCTGAAAAGGGATAAAACCAACAATAGTGATGTAAATTTGACCGTGTGTATATGGATTAATTATAGCTTCGATTGTTTGGTCCAAACAGTTGCACTTTCTGCAATTAATTAATTTTGTTTCAGAATTTCAGTTAACTATATGTATGGGTCTGCTGGCTAGTACAAGTACACTACACTATGTCACATTGTCATGGTACACCCTCTATTGTCATCAATCAAACACCTTTAATTATGTGCCCCTTTGAATAGACATTAGTTGATCATAGCTGTAGATCAAAGCTAGAACAGGGAATAAATGTTCTATATAGCCTCAAGTTGTAGCTATACTGCACGTCCTTGATCTGCAAGAACAGACTGAATCAAGAAACCATAGACGAACATGAAGCTGAAAGGCTCTACAGTACACATGCATGACTTTTCCCTAACAACTTCTGAACGTACTGATATGAAGGAGCAACAACAAGTGTCTCATCATGATGACAAAGTTATAATCGAGCTAGATGCATTGCATGCACGGACATGATGTTGATATCAAGAAGAATCATACATGCATGAGCATCAGAAGACCTCTGCTTGTCCCATGAACAATCAAAAGTACATATAGCTATCAGTTGGAGTCAATTAAGGAAATGGAACAAGAGCATGAAATTACCACTGCTAGCTCATCATCAGTATTCAGTACTGAAAGTGCCCCAAAGTGCAGTGAACGTCTGCACGAGCTCATCAGAATCAGGTACATACAACAACTTCTACTAGTACTACTGCTGCTGCTACTATAGTCTACTTGCTAGATCTCATGATCATCATATCATCATAAAATGCATCGATCATATATATCAGAAATTCATCAGAGCCAAAAAGAGTTAACAAGAGGCCGGCAAATTAAATCACTATCAGTCTAGCCTCTAGCTCGAGTGATCATCAACGGTGGTTGTCGGTGTCGTCGTTGTGCATGAACAACGACGATGGGATGAACATGTCCTGCAAGAGGCCGTAATCCTGCGCCATGAAGTGCTGCATCCGGAGAGGAGTAGTAGTACTCCCCGGCGCCATAGTGGTGACAGTACCGGTAGTAGTAGAGGCGATGATGGCAGCCAAGCCAGCAGCATGATCAGCAGGCTGCATGGCGGCGTGCACTCCGGCGGCGGACGTAGCGCCGCCGCTCACCGCCGCCAGCTGCATCTGCTGATGCATGGCATGGAGATGCTGGTGGCTAGCCGTAGACGCATGATGCTGTGGCGCTGGCGCCAGGAGGCCACCGAGCGCGTCGATGGCGGATGATGCGCCGTGCAGCGGCAGCAGCCGGCCGGCGGCGGCGAAGTGGCCGGGCGGGTACTGGAGGCCGCCGTGCTGGTGCGCGGCGCCGAGGAGGTGCGCCGTCCCGCGCAGCGTGGCCGGGATGGGGTGCGTGTGCTTCCCCTCGTAGGTGGTGATCACCACCGCCGCATCCTGGTACGACCGCTCCACCCTCTTCTTCACCGGGCACTTCTGCGTCGTGCACCGGTAGTAGCTCCTGCATCCATCGATCATTGCACACGCACGTAATTAAGAACCCTAATCGATCAACGATCTCTAGCTAGCAACAAGCTTGCAAGTGCACGCATGATCGATGCATACTTACCTTGGAAATGGGCTGTTCTTGACGGCTTTCTGGCCGTACTTGCGCCACCGGTAGCCGTCCTCGAGGTGGTCGACCTCGCTCTTGGTCATGAACGCGAACCGCGGCTGCCGCGGCCTCTTCTCCCCTTTCCCCTTCCCCTTCCCCGCTCTAAAAAAAAAATTTAAATAAAGAAGGTTTGATTGAACTCATCTATTACATCAAGATGATATAATCACACTGAAAATATTCTCGGACTCTGCATGACTTGAATGCATATAGCCAAAAACCCCGCTCTGCAAAATGCAAGTTACTTCACACACATCGTTTCATCACATCATCGGCTAGCTAGCTAATTAGCAGTTAGCACAGGTCAATGACACTAACCCAACATATATGCTACATATTTTTGGTGTGCCATGCGTAGATCGACCAAGATGACAAGATCATATTCATACTAGCTAGCTGCAAACTGAGATTTATATATACTAATCGATGATCAGTTGTTGGTCTCCACTCTCCATTCAAAGATAGTGGCTGTATACAGGAGTAGCCGCGTAGGTACGTATGCACATGATGACTTGAGAGTTCACACGGCCATACGTACATACGGCCTGGTCATATATTTTGATAGGATATAAATGATATCTAGCTCGATCTTGATTTTTTTTTTTTGGTTAATTGCTAGGAGGAAGGGTCAGGGTCACACAGATGCAACAAAAATCTACGAAGTTGCAATGAAAACGATCGATCGATGTGTTCAGTTAAACCTCAGTCACCAACCGATTGATGGAATGATGGATCGATCGATCAGCATGGTGATATATCCTAGCTAAATTCTTCGTATGTATATTGGATGTCTTAATGGTTGCGAACTAAGAACGCACCAGGCGTATCTGAAGGAGAGATGAAGACAAGAGGAATTAAGAAATCAAGAAGGTGATGCAAAGACTAGCAAAAGGTGTGAGCAAAAAAAAACATTGATCAACTTTTTCCAAAAGAAAAACCTACCTAAAGATCAAGCTCTTTTCGTTTTGTATTGCTCGGCGTGCATATGCATATGCTAGCTAGTGAGGAACCCTAGCGCATCGAGTTCACACGCCTTGACCAAAACCGAAAGAGGAGACAAAATGCACACATCTTGACCAAACCAAAGAGGAAATAAATTAAAATGGGAAGAAAGTTAAACATGCTCAAATCAGGCCATGTCACAGAATGAAAGGATTCAGTCATTCAGGCAACAGATGGAAGAAAAATCAACATGAACAAAGAGAAACCTGTTCCTGATTGGTAACGTTTTGTCGCATTAATGATCACTAATAGCACCAGATTACTCTATCAAATTAAGAAGTCAGAACAGAAGATCAAAGACTTGGCAAATCAGCCTCTAGATAGCTAAAACTGGTAAAAAAAAATTCAAGATCCAGTTCAAGATCAGATCAGATCAGACAAAAAACTCACCCTTTCTTGTTCTTGTCTTCTCCTTCGCCATCCCCCTTGGTCGTCGCTGATCCCTCCTTGCCGTCGTCGCCGTCCCCCTCCTCCTTCTTGCACTTCCCGGCGGACTCCTCGTCCCCTCCGGCGCCGGCGCCACACGCCTCGCTCGACGTCGACGACAACGACATGCTGTTCGGCGTCATCGGCCCCACCGTCGCCGCCGCAGCACCACCACCGATGAACCCGACGCCCGTAGCAGTTTCCGCCACCAGCTCCCTCTTCACCTCCTCCAGAGGCGGCCCCGCCGCAGGCACGTCGTCGTCGAACTCCCCGGCGAACGCCTCGTAATCCAACGGCGTCGTCGGCGCGCTCTCCTGCAGGTGGGGGTAGTCGCCGAACGACGACCACGGGTGCTGCTGCAGCAACCCCGTCATGGCGTCGCCGGGCCGCTGCGCGAACAGCGACGCCAGCTCGTCGTGGAACGGGAAGCTGTCGCCGCCGCCGCCGCCGAGCTGGAGGTGGTCATGGCTCGCCCCCGACATGGAGCTAAGCTAACTAGCTATATCTAGCTCAGATCGAGCTAACCTTTGCTCTCAGCTGCAAGCTGATCGACCGAATCGTGCAAGCTAGCCTCGATCCCCTTGGCGTTTGCTCACATATAGATCGTACTTGCTAGCTACTAGCTACTGGTGCAGTGAAGAGAGAGAGAGAGAGAGGTAGACGACGAAGAGGGAGAGGTGTGCATTTGTGTGTAAGCGAGCTTGCACAAGCTCCACAAGTAGCTAGGTAGCTCAGTGTGATCATGTGTGGGGGAAAGAAGGATAGGTTGCTGGGTGAGAGGCCAAGGGCTTAAGTAATAATTCCTAGTTAATTATGGGCTTTGTTGCTTAATTTAAATTAACAAATTACTTGATTTGATTTGCTCTTGTCATTTGGACTAGTACTAGTACGACGTTAACGCACTTGCATGCGCAACATTAATTTTTACTATTGTATTTCTTCTTCTTTTAAATAAAGTATTATAGATCGCAGGTTTTAATTACCTTCTAGTAACATCTTGCTTTACCAATTCTCAATGCTGCGTGCATTTCTCTATATTATCAACCAAACTTTCCCTCTTGTTTATTTCTTATATGGAGATGAAACAAAATGCGAGTACAAGACCATGTCAAGGCTTGTGAGTTACTACTTTAGCTTCACTAACTTTCTCTATAGCTTTCTAATTGCAGAGTTGTAGATTTATCAAAGGAGATTAGAACAGTAATAATAAATTATTAGCAGCAGCATTAGGGCTCAAACAATGTCCTAATTGCGAACATGGTGGGAGTAGCTAGCTAGGCGGGGAGTGGTCCAAGGTCGTATAGGGTTTAGTCAGCGACGGCCACCGGAGGCAGCCGGTCAGGTTGGTCAACACGACGGGCTGCGTCAAACCGTTCAAACCCATCCTTCACCGACATGTGTACGTGTCGCTTTGACCGGCCCCACCTTCGTGACCGGGCCCACCTAAGATAGCCCAGCCTGCTGACGCTGGCGTGACGCTTGCCCGTGCCTCCTCGATCCGTCTCCGTCCGATGACGATCCGACGGCTGTGGGTACCGACGGTGGAAATGGCCGTGCCAAAAGGGCAAAAAAAAAAAAGAGAAAACGGTGTGCTCAATAAATCGTAACCGAAATGTGCAAGCCAGGAATTCATCGGCTGGCACGTATTAAATGTGACTAATTTAATTGTTAATCAAAATGCAGTAAGAAATACTACTTTTTAATTCAAGGTGTCCTAAAATCTACATGTTTGAGCAGTGTTCCATTCTAATGTGTACATGTGCCTAATCTTCACACTTATAGTTTTTGCCCACGATTACATGTGTTGTTACACGGAAAACACAACCAAATGTAAAGTTGTAATTTAAAATCTCGGACAATGATTCATCATGTGAGCTGTTTCAAAAAGAAACGTTTCATTAATTACCTCTCCCGACCCTGCACGTAACTGTTGTCAGAAAGGCGTTTCACCTGACGAGGCAGGCGGTGCGACGACGGCACACGCTACAGCGAGACGTACTTACGTGTATCCAGCCGACCGGGTCGGCCACGATGCGACCGAGTCCGTGTTGTGTTTGAGACAAGCTAATAAATATTCCATCCGTTTTAAAATATAAGAAATTTTAGAGTTGTACATAGATATTAAAGAAGCTATTAAAATTAAATGAGAATATTGTGATTAGTTGAAAAGAAAAAGTAGATAAAAAAATTTTAATAGAAGTTTGTGATTGGTTGAAAAAAGAATTTAGGGAGAGAAATTATTATATTTTAGAACAGATGAAGTAGCAAATAGCGGGTTAGATTAGTGTCCAGACATCAGGTTATGATTGCTACAAATGCTATCTATTACTCCTTCTGGTTTCTAATGTTTGACGTTGTTAACTTTTGGTCATAAGTTTTATCATTTGTTTTATTTAAAATATTATTTAAATATAAATATATAAATATTAACTTTACATAAAATAAATAATAATAATAACATATTTTTAAAATATAATAAATAGTCAAACATATATACGACATTAAACATCGAAAATCGGAAGAAGCACCTTCGTTCGGGACAGGTCATGACGAGGTTGGTCGCGGGCGGGCCGACCACAGTCTGGCCCGGGGTACGTGTCCCCCGATCCGACCGTCCATCGCCGCCGCAGAAAAGAACCCGCCCTTGTTGCAAGCGGCGTCTCCTGGAAATTTTGACTTAGTCAGCGAGTGATCTAGCTATTGATTTCCCTGCCGTTTTCTTCTCTCCTTTTAGCTGCGAAAAATTTCGGCTTTAATTAGCTTGGTCCAAGCGGCGGCCGCCACGACGACGACAACGGCGACGGCGATGTCACTGAGATGCCGGTCAGCTTCAGGCTGTATCCTTAGCACCATACAGATCGTGCAGCTTAGATATATGTATTACTGATGAGTTTGCATGATTTTCTTGGCAGATTTGTTTCAGAGATCAACACAACAATTAATTGTGCCTCGTTTATTTGGACGAAGAAATCAAATCGCAACAAAACCAGACTGATTTCTGTGGAATTCTGGTGAATGAATCAATTCTGGGTACTACTACCTACTCTCAACTTGTATATGTACTTGATGAATTCTGAATTTTTGGCAAAGGGGAAGAAGAAAAAGGGATCTTCAGTCTACAAGTGGTCCTGTTGTTTCTGAATTCTAAACCTTCAGTCTACAATTGAGAGTTTCATAATACATGCTGCGGAAATTCCATCGCGCAGCACAACGGATTAGCTAAGAGAATTTATCATTTGTATATTTCGAGTTCAGATTAACATATGACGCGAATTTGACTAAAATGATGCCTAGCTTCAGTTTAAGCAAGACTGCTCACTAGCTAGCCAAGTACGATCAGCATATATAATCATGATCAGGTCTATGGGTTGGTTGGTTGGACAGATTTTATATTGAAATCGAGTTGAATTGCAACGACCAAACCAAACTGTCTCTGATGCATCTGGTCAGCGATCTTCATGCTAGCAACAGTATACCACTCTCAACAACCATTCATAATGCGAGTCTGAAAACCTGAACATAAATATTTTCTGCATTCGTACAGGCATCTTATCTTTATATCTTGTATTTCTGAAATGTTGAATCCCACCAACGTTTGGTCCAAATGGAAATGCTTCATCAGTCAAGGGTGTGTCTCTACCGTTGGTACGTCAGAACAAACAACCACAATATTTTCAGTCACTAGCATAACATGGCATGCAACTAAAAATCCAGAGTTCAGACTTGACACCAACATTTCTGAGACACAAAGAGAGATTTAATTTAGAAGTATACTACTCCCTTCATTCTATAATATAAGAGGTTTTGTCCTTTAAATTTGTTCTAAAATATAAGAGATTTTATGATCCCGAGAAAATACTTTATTCCATACCTATTAATTTTGTACTATTTTATTTTCTCTCTACCAACTTTTATACTATTTAATTATCCACCTACCATTTTTTTAGAGATATATATTTTTTGGTTACAACCTTAATTTAACAAAAATAACATTATCTTATATTATGTAACGAAGTAGCACCGTAGCACTACAATGAGGATAGGAATCTTTTGCAGGCTTTATTAATTTGGCGGTTGCTTGTCATTACTATCATCAGTTAAACTTAATTAACTAATGCTAGTAGGAAGCTGCCAAACCAAAGTCAAATGCAAATCTGAATATGTGTAGGAGAGAGCAAACGTACCGATCGATATCCACAAACAAGGAGATTACCTTTAATTATTTTTAGTCCAAATAAATCTCCCATCTGATGCGACCTGGTAACAAGGTTAGCCGCAAGCAATACAACATGAAGTTAACCAGCCAGCATCCATCTGCTAATCTACAAAAAAGCACTGTCTTTTTGTGATTAATCTATCTTGCTAACCTCAGTACAAACATCTTTTTGCTTAGTTAATCACCAGCAAAGAGACACTGTGCCGCGTGAGGCTCATGCAGCTGCCATTGGTTTGACTTGTGCCAAAGTCCCCATAGGTTCGTACATAATTAAGGAGTAGAATAATTTTGGTCCAACTTCTTGCTCGATTAAGTTAGGACGGTGTCTACACCTAATCCGCACCATTACGACAACAAGCATCACCGTCCTCCTACTAGATATTTAATATGTTTTTATTTGTAGTTTGCCCTACCATTCACGTGAATTTCAATGCATCTACCGATCTATATATGGACACTCATCAACCAATTTATTCTACAAGTTTAGCTCTGTAATATTCAGGGAACAATATGCAGTCATTGCTTTCTTTCTGAACAATTCTAAATTATTAAAAAAAATTCTTACCACTTTGAATTATTCAGAAAGAAAGAACTCACGATGTAAGATTTTTTTCTCTATGCTCATCTATATAAAATTGAGAGACCCAGTACACTATACTAGTGATAGGGAAGTAGTGTGGGTGAAATCTAACCATTTATTTAAATAAGCATTTTAGTAAATGATATGTTAATTATAAAAATTATTTATGTTGTCACTAAATCTTGGTATGATCGGATGGTCAAAAAAAACCTCCGAATTAATCTGTTTCTAGATGGGCAGGGATCATGCATGTTGCATGGGAACCTACAAGCCTGAGAATGTTGACCACAGGATAAACAGGGCGTACGTATTCCGTACTTGGGTGGCGGATTCCACCCAGAAAACTAGCTCGGCAGATGATTCCGCAGGCGCCTTTTGAACAGTGGACCAAGCAGACTCCGTTCGACCAAACGACCAATGTCTCTCTCGTCTCCGGCCGGCCGGCCGACGTGCCGCCACCGCCGTCGCCGCCGTCTCGCCGCCGCAAACATGTACGCACCTAGCTTCCGAGTTGTTTCCACTCCTATCCATCATCCATGATGGGACTGATCAGATTGAAGTGAACTCATGTAGCACCAGTGGGATCTCTCCAAAAATTTCAACTTGTACGGTTAATTAGCTTGATTAGTAATTTGTAGCTATACGGGTGTTAGGCTTCATCGGAATGAGTAGCCTGCCGATGGACAAGAAGTGAACTGCTTGCTTTCCTGAAAAAAATCTGTTCTTTTTTTCTTTTGGCTGTAGAAAGATGGATCAAAGTGTGTACTTGCACGCAAGATAGATAGAAATTTATATATGTGCACCTCTGCTTAGCTACATCATTTAGATCATTAGGCTGCCAAACAAACTGCTAATGTAAGATTCCAATGCAAGCACAAGATCAAATTCTTGGGAATCATTTATCGGTTCTAAGATTACTGTACTGTGTCAACAATTGTTTAATGATTTTAGAGGTCAGGTATCAGGATATGTTTTTGCTCATAGGGCAAGAGATCCGTAGACAGAGGTTAGAAAAGATCAAAACTTATGCTTGCAAGGCATGAGGCAATCATGAACATGACAATGTTTGTTAATTAATTTTCACAGGCTTGACTTAATCCGGTTAATTGGACTAAACCTCACCAAGTCAAGTACAGCTCTTGGACTGCGTTCCAACATGTTCAACTTGGACTACTGACCATCATATCACTGTCTTCAAATGGTGTGCCTTTGATAAACTAAACTAATTTACCCAAGGAAAAGGGTAATTAAACATCTCATATCTATATATCAACCAGTTAAAAAGAAGCACATTACCTTAGCATGCAAGTGGTAGTTGCCAATTGCATCCTTTGAACTTTGAATCCTTCACAATTCAGGCACCTTTGGAGATTTTCTTCTCATCTTATACTGAGCAACAATCCTGAAACCTTCTAGCACATGCATCGTTCCAACATTCTGATTCCTTGCAAGACAGGTTTTCCCAGTAATTCCCAGTTTGAATTGAGCATCTTTGAAAAGTTCATGTGATGAAAACAACATCCCATTTGCTTGTCCTGCCAAATTAGCATGAGATACAAAAAAGAGAAAACTTTTTCCTCGGAAAAAAAAAGCTGGAATCTTTTCCTTGTTCAAACGGGGTGTACTGATAGACAGCTTCAAGCAGTACAGCCGTATAAATTCCACATTTCCACTGTAACAAAAACATCCAAATCGAGCACGTTTTGGTGCCGTCAAAAGGCTGAAAATGCCAAGGTTTTCAACTGCCCGGAGTTTACCATGGATCGCCTTTCTGAGCCAAGGCATCGACCTGCACGACTGAGTCGCAAAGCTGGACCGGTTACTGATGCCCATAAGAAAGGTTCAGAAAAGGTTGCAGCTTTCAAGTGCTAGTTGATAGGCAATGGGTAGGAATATCTCACATTTCAATATCTCGTCACCCCCACCAAGAGACAGGATGTAGAAAGGGTTGGCTATCTCTGATCCTTTCATTTCAAAGAGAAGCCTTTTCTAATCTGAAAAAATATGCACTTTCTTTATATCAAGCTTTTGTAATATGAAAACTCATATTCTGTAGATTCTGAAAGTGATTTTAGTTCGGAGTTGGAGCTGTTGGCAGTAGATGGTCCAAGTTAGGATCACCTTTTATTTAAAGAACTTATCCATATCTCTGGAAATTTAGTTTTAACTGCAATCTTATGTTTGTACCTGTGGATCTTAGACCAATTTATCTATCATGCAGTTTCCTTCTCTGAAAAAAAAACACTAACAATTAAAGCAGCTAGGTTGCTAGTAGCCTAGAACGTAGAGGGTATAACTCAAATAACTCTATTGTCTTGAAATATATAGATGTATTTCTCTAAAGCTTTGATGTGATTTTCAGAGTTTTGGTTTACGGTATAGAAACAGGTCCTGAAACAACAGTTATTATGAAATTAGTACCTATCAGTGGATGATGTGATTAGTCAGCAGAACAGATCTAAAAGTTCAGAGTACATGATCTAGAGAAGGCATGCTGAACTTTGGTGAACAAAGTCAAGAGATGACCACTGTTGCAAAGAGCAATTCTGTGGAGATCCACCTCCTCTTTGTTTTCTGTTCTTATTCCCCTTTGGACCAGTGCCATGAGCAGCAGCCAATAAAAATTGGAAGCTTTTAGTGGTTTCAGCCAGGCTCTACCTCATGTGATACTACTCTTGAAGTATTGTTAAAGGAGAGACCATGAACCAGGCAGAGTTTTTTATATGTGGCAGGTGAATGGAATTTATTCTGAAATAATCATGCTTATGTTGGTCTCTTTTGACTTGCTCCTAGCACATCAGTATTTTTTTCTTCTTCGAGTAGTATTATGATATTATCTGCCTCTTTTTCTGGGGCAGCAGAATTGCAGGGAATCTGTTTACAAGTGCCCCATACTTGATAGTTCACATTGCAACTCTGGGGAATTCCAATGATTATCATCGCTTACCTAAAAGGCTGGAGAATACAAACATTTGCTTCTTCTTTCTTCCTACTTGAGCAAGGAGTTCTTGCAATTTCCATCCTTAACTGCATCTGAATAATCTCTACAGAAGTAAGAGATCTCCATGAACAAACTGAACGAAATGCATGTGCAACCGTTGAGGATACAGACATCTTTGGCTAGTTTGAGAAATTCAGATAACTGAACCACTGAACTTGCAGAGCAGACGTAGTTCTCCTGGAATTACCTTGGCTTCACCTCGAGATTCTGAGTTTTACCTGTGCATCCCTAATTATAGCTAGCCTAGAGGCATCACGGTGACAGATTTATAATTGCCGCCGGAAGGTCACTGCAGTCTGCAGATCTCACACTAATTGATACACCTTGTTACAGGCTGCAAGTTTGCAACCTGAAATTTGCTTCTGTTCGATCTGCAGCAAGCTGAAGCTGCACACACGCGTGCACCCCACAGAGAGCACTCAAAGTCAAACCCTGCATGCGATCTCCTTCACACTCGCAACCCGGTTTTACACAGGGAACTGAAGGAGCCATTCCAACAAGAACACAATATCGCAGCACCCCACTGTGGTCACTCAACTCGCTCACATCACAGCTACCGATGCATCCATGCAGCAGAAAACTTAGCCAGAAACACGTCTGGTAGAGAGTAGAGACAAGCGTGTGCGCTCGTCGCGATGCATGGCCCATGCTGTCGATCTCGTCAGTGGCATGCACGCATTGCCCCTCATCTCGCCCTAGCTAGATTCTTCTCTTATCTCGGCGATCCATGGGCATCTACCTAAAGGTCAACGACTCTGGTAAACTTTTCTCCATTGGGCAGTGACTCTCTGTAACTGTTTACTTCCACACACAGTCGCACGCAGATACTAGTATACAGTAATGTCAACTGCAGAGTTTTACCCGATGATTAAGATATGATGCCTGCCTCATGCATCGATCAGAAAAAAGGAGTAGTAAATTGATGCACGAGCACACTGCATGAGTGACATGAGAGATGTCTGTCCCTCCTCTGAGTTGATGCATGCATGGATGCCAGCGTGATTTGTGCTAGCTTAGCTAGCTCCTTGGTTTTGGTTTTAGCTCGATTGATCCATCTAAACAATGGACGACATGCCTCCCAAAAAGTCAGAGCACATGCAAGCCAAACCAACAAAGGCAGCAGACAGACAGAGATATGTAGGGGCCAAAATGACAAATCAAAAGAAAAATTCTCGCATGACAGGATAATTCTTCGTTAAACAAAAAGTTTAGGGTAAAAGACTGAATCTTTTATGCAGTAAACGGAGACAGAAAGCTTTCAGGCCAAATGCTGGCATGCAGCTATTGTGGCGACAATTTAGTCATCGTTTTTTCTTGGTCTCAGGCAGGCTATCAGCAAATGATACGGGCAAATGGGTTTTGGTTGTTGGAAGATCAAAGCTAGCAGCTTCCTGATGGTGGAGTCAAAATGCTTGACTCGACTTCTCTGCTCGAATCAATCAAGCTAGTGCCTTTACTTTTCGCTGCACTGTTTACTCTTGGACTGATTTGGTTTGAACAGATAACTGGCCGAGGTTAATCGCTGTCAATTTGGAGTCCACGTTTCGTGCTGCCTGAACGGCGCTAGCAGCTAGATTGGTGATACAAGCAAATGTTGTGGTGGATTAACCGATTAATAATGTACGGAGTACGAGGCTGCAGGCAGGGAGGACTCGAGGAGGAAGGAGAGGGGTGCAGGCGGTGGTAGCTCCGGCGAGGCACGGCATGAACGGCGGCGGCGGCGTTCTTGGTACCCATGGGGAGTCGTCGTTTAAAACTCCGACCCCACCTTGGAGTCCCTGCCTCACAGCCGTTCGATTCGCAGGCCAAGAAAAAAAGGAAACAATCCAGGGCGACACGTGCAGACATGCGGTCAATCCAAACCGAACACTTCTTCTCTTCCGCCGGCGCCGGCGACGACGACTGGGGATTCGTCGTGGAGCTCGACGACGGCGAACGTGGCGAAGCGTCCGCGACTTGGTTGGGCCGTGTGGCCCAGATCGAGTGGAGGCCTCGTATAGCCAACTTGTGTTGGGCCTTTGTTGTATCATCGTTAACTGGCGCATGCAATTTTGCAGCCGGCCTGCTCACCAGAAGGGCAGGAAGGAACCGCTACAAAAATACAGGGAGCCCCGGTCCGTCTAGCCTCGTCATTTCACTAAAGCTGTTCTTTGGCAGGGAGATTTTTAAAAGAAACCTTAGAAGTATAATTTTATAAATTTGTAAAAAAATATATAGTTTTGTAAATTAAAAAAATAAATATATAAATAAAAAAATTCTCTAACGAACAGCGTATTCCGTGTGGGCCACCATGTATACGTAGGGCCAGTTGCACATCCAAGTATTATTTGTCAAAAAGAAATCCAAATATCTCTTGGGCCTCACCGCCCACAAAAAATGACTGATGAGTGGTCAGCTACTCAACTCCATGATTACAATTTTTTTACACAATCACACTTGTTTTTCTCTCTATATCTGTTTTTTTCGGGGGATGGATTGGCTTCCAAAAGCAAAGTGCAGCTGTGCCACTAGTTAAGTGGAAAGCCGTAACTCTGTCGCCAAAGCTATTGCCCCGTGTCACCGGAGCCAATGAATTAATCCATTTAGGACGATTGATTAAGCCAAATTAGCAATCATCATTGTCACCAATTAGTTTGTCAGCAGAGCTTGCAAGCTGTCTGGGTGACAGCACTCAGCAGAAAATGTTGTAGTAAAGCACTTGTAAGCTCTGCTTTTGTCAGATGCATGTCCATTTCGTACTTCCTCCGTCCTTGTTTGTTACCGTTGATCACCAATGGTACTACTATTTTAACCAACAATAACTCTTAAACAATTAATTTATTATTAACAAAAATTGTATAGTAATATTCATGGCACAATAATCATGGCTAATATGACATACTTTTAAGTACATATAAAGTTTTTTTAAAAAAGATGAGCGGTCAAACCTAAAAAGTAAATAATATCTGATGAAAATTATTTAAAATCGGAGGGAGTATAAAAAAAGTGTGTTCAGTCTGAAATTCTGAATATGTGTACGAGCTGAACCTGAATCTGATGTACGGTGCAGTATTGCGTTTCATCGGTTCGTTGATGGGGAATGGCCTGGTTACTCCACTCCACTGCATGCACTTTGAGTTTCAGCGTTCTGCATGCAGAAAAAGGAAAGAGAAGGGAAGAAGTGTATTTTCCTAGAACCCCGTAGAAGCTAGAGATCTTGGAGATGGAGACGAGTAGACGACGAGTCCCAGCTGGCCGCATGAATCTCCCCAACGGCTTTAGCTTTTGATCACCATAAGCTAGAGCAAATGAGCAATTGGCTAAGCAAACGCCAATACCAGTAACTTGTAATACTTTCAGTCTACGTATCAGATATTCAGAGCAGTGTTCATGGAACATCTTCATTTCAGGGCAGACAAAACACATCATGGCAGCTACCAGATTTATTCACCCGCCTCTGTTTTGCCTAAAAGAAACCGAGAGAACAAATGCCATCCAAAAGAGGGGGAAAAAAGCGATAAAATCAAACATTCAGAGATGAACACACCCGCAGAAAGTAGCAGCGGATGCGACTAGGATACGATGTGATAATGATGTGACAATTAATCCGTCGGTCAGTTCGCTATGCCTAGCAAGAAGAAACCAGTGGGAAATGGAGTGCGTGCGATGAATTTAGGCGAAGGTACTTATAACTTTTGCTTATTATTTTGTTTTTTAAGTACGTTTTTTAAATTACTAAACGGTATATTTTTTTAAAAAAATTTATATATAAAAATATCTTTAAAAAATTAAATAGATCTTTTTTAAAGTTTTAAATAGTTAATACTTAATTAATCATGTGCTAATAGTATTTTTTTATTTTTCGTATGACTTATAAATTAGGTGAAGAAGCTAAAGCAAACCTCACCTTAGACGATGGGCATATGTTCCCTGGCTAGAAAGTGATTTCTTCCACTCGTTTTCCGCGCGTTAACTTCGCTTTCGTTCGGCTAGCTTGCCGGTCACCTTACCAAAGAATCTCCTTTACTTTCTTCCAGTTGTTGCAGCTGTGCTCCTGCAGGTGTACTACCACCTGTCTACTTCGTAATAATCACTTCTATACTTGTAATAATATTGGTAAAAAATACCTCTCTTTCTGTGTTAAAATAAAATAACATAGTATCGATTAAATTTAGATAGAGAACTGTCTATAAATATAGTACTTTAATATATCACATTTAGTATTAGATTTTTTTATTTTAAGATAGAGAGAGTACGAAAATATCCTCTTCTTTTTTTTAACCTTTGGAGACGACGGAGATTTGCTTAGCGCAGGAGCATTCTTCTGTTTCGACGACCAAAGGTCTGGAAGTCCTGCTGCTTGAGCAGTGATCAGTGTAAAGCGTGTATGCTTAGGCTAGTACGTTTTTCAAACTGTTAATTAATATGTTTTTTAAAAAATTTTCTATATAAAAATTATTTTAAAAATTATATTAATCTATTTTTTATTTAAAATAATTAATAATTAATTAATCATACGCTAATGTTTTATCTCGTTTTGCGTGATCCGTTTTCTCTTTTCTTATCTTCAAACTATCCCTTAGTTTAAAGATGAGAAAAAGAAAAAAGAAGATAATAAAAAAGAGATAAATTATTAGCGAATGATTAATTAAGTATTAACTATTGTAAACTTAAAAAATAAATTAATATGATTTTAAAAGTAATTTTTAAATAAATTTTTTTAAAAAAACGCTGTTTAGCAGTTCAGAAAACGAGACGAGGGTTTTACCCCCAACACGTTAATTCGAATGGGCCTTAATATGTTGTGCTAACAAAGTAGAGTAACAATGGCGTGTGCATTCTCCATTCCACAAACTTAAATGGCCCAGATTACTCCACTGCACTTTCAGCATTCTGCGTGCATGCAGAGGAGGAAAAAGATTGTTCCACCATTCTGCATTTTCGCACCATCCCATGCATGCGGCCATTTTTGTTCTCTCGGAAAGAGAGGAGACGAAATACATGAACTTTTCTAGAACTCTGTAGGGGCTAGGGAAAGCTTCTGCCCTCGTGAACCAACCCAAGTAACGGCCTTTTTAGCTTTTTGATCACCACAAGCTTGAGCAATGTGTTTGGCAAACAGTACAAGTACTGAACTAATCTTTTTTGGTTTTTGTCTACTGATTAGAGCAGTGTACATGAAGCAGATTCAGTTAAAACAAACCTGTTTACTGCATATTCAGTATTCGCCGGCTTCGTGCAGTAAACTGCAAGTAGCAAGGTAAAGGCTAGATTGTTCAATCAGAATCATCTAGTAACAAAAAACCAAGAGAACAAATTCTTTTACGAAAGAAGGAAAATAAAGCGATAAAGTCCAACATGCAGAAACGAACACATTCGCAAAAGAGCAAGAGGATGTTTTTTTTTTGAAAATTCAAAAAAGCAAGAGGATGTGATTGTGATGTGACGATCCATCACTCACTTCGCTAGCAAGGATGAAAACATAGGAAAAATCGAGTGCGCGCGATGAATTCAGGCAGCAGGAAGGGCATATGTTCCTCCATAGCTAGAAAGTGCTTTACGCCGTGTGTTAAACTTCGTTTTCGTTCAGCTAGCTACCTGATCACCTGCACAGGAATCTCCTTTCAGTTCCTTCCAGTTGTTGCAATCCTACAACCTGTGTCTAGTACTGCAACCTCTTAATCTGAAGTGCTACTACTACTATAATGCATTTCACTCTTAAATGTTCATGGTGGATTAAAACTTCCTGTCTGAACTTGTTAATCTGAAGCAATGCTGGATGCCTTGTCTTTCTCTGTTTCCTAGGATATATCAATACTACTACTTTGTGCGCCGTCAGAGAATGCAACAAGCTGCTTTATTTGGCCACCAATTATGCGGCCAAATGTTCCGATATGCGTCTGCCACACCCTGCATGCGCGCGGGATCTTCGCATTGGCGCGCCGGAAAGCTTCGTGATTCTCTGATTTGTCAATTAGCATGAACTACCTGTCCTGAGCTCTTTCGTGCCTAATTTCAGCCTGCACTAACACTGAACCAGATTTCTTCAGACAATGTCTGTCCCAGATATCGTTCTCTTGTTAACTAACGGCTATTTGCATTAGATTGTTTATTCTGAATATTTCATGATTAGCGCCATGGTGGTGTGGTTCTTGTCTTCATCTTGTTATTTAAGTTGGTGGTTCTCGTCTTCTTGATATGTGCGTCTAAATGCGAAATCAATTCTTTAGGAGCATGTCACAACGACTAGAGTGCTATTTAATTTGTGAATTTGAATCATTCCTCGCCTAATCCGTTTGGAATGCAATCTGAACTCCAGGCTGCATTTGACTAAGTCTAAGATGTCAATTACCTGGAACATCTGTTTCGATTTTGGATTCCTGAAAAATGAAAAACAAAATCTGGAGTAACGGGTGGATGCAGCTGTAGTATTGGACAGGGTTTGAAATTTCTGGAATTCCACCCCACCCCCCCCCCCCCCCCCCCCCCCCAACGCACGGAACATTTCGTCTGAAATTTTTCAAATTTTTTGAATTTAGCAAAATTTATTCAAATTTGGCTAAAATTTATTCAAAATTAAAATTATTTCGGACCGAAATATTCTCAAAATTCGGGTTTATCGCTCCCCTGACATTTCTGGCTTTCCAAAATTATTAACCCTGCTACTGGGTTTGCTTTAAAACTGAAGGATCATGCATGTTCTTTTCTACTCTACCACCCAACCACCCTATTCTCCCGAACTTTCTTCCAACGGCACGGCAGCAAATGCAGGTCGTAGTACTATACCTGCTTCTTTTTCACGAGCAAATCATCAAAGCAGAGAGCCAGTGACAACAACAGGCAGGCTCACTCCCAGCAGTTTCAGAAACCCATTTGGCCTGAATTTCCTGCGGAATTTCCTGCGGAATTTAACCCTTCGATCTAAGAAGCTAAACGAAAATCCGAGTTTGTGACACGGACACCCACGTCGTCTGGACTGCAGGTGGTTGACAGGATTGACACCTACTGCTCTCTCGACAGCGAAACACAAACGAAGAAGAAGAGATCGATCGATTACTGCCTCGGCGACCTGAATAAAAAAGAAAAGTTGGCAATGGGCATCGCCATCGCCATCGCAATCGCATGAGGCACGCAAGAAAACGAGAGCGAATCCGCGGACGCATGTGGCGGCCGCGGCTAGTACTATCTCAGTGACAGCGTAGTGCCTGCCTGCAATTGCACCGTTGCACGTACAGCCTTGTTCTTTTCTGACTGGGGATTTTAGTTTTTCATTTGCAGCAAGCTGGCTGCGTTCCATTCAGCTGAATGAGCTGAGCTTATTCCAATATAAAAAACGAGATGAGTATTAGCATAAAATTAATTAAGCATTAAGTATTATAAACTTAAAAAATAGATTTATTTAATTTTTAAAGCAACTTATATATAGAAAATTTTTGCACGAGACGTAACGTTTATTAGTTTGAAAAACAAGCTCATGGAAAAAGAGAAACTAGCTCAGTCTAACCTCACTAATGTGTTTCGTGTAGAAATTTTTTATATAAAATTTTTATAGAATACTTTTCTAAAATAACTTTTTAACTGAAGTTAATTCATTTACTTAATTATACCCTTAAATAATTATCCCGCGCTGTGGTTTGCATCGGCCAGGCGGGCGACAGCCGTGCGGCGTGGCGCGGCGCCGTCCGGCGCGAGTTGTCACTGCGTTGCCTTCGCTGGCTGTATCATGAGGCATATATAAACACGACGCACTGTGCTGTACTGCGGCTGTAGCCTGTATTGTAGTCTACCGCTATAACTTTTCGTTTTATTTGCACTTTGCACCCTGACATAATCGACTTCTTTCACAGGGTCACAGCCAACCTTTTGGTTTGTACTTAAAACTCCCTTGATTAATCATTAACTAGAGGATTTTCACAAGCAATTTTCGGGCCAGTGGAATTGGATTTGATATATATAGCTCTGAGCTCATATTTCTTATATATGTAATTTGTATGCAGTAGATATTAAAAATAGAATTATAATTAATATATAACTCCTATCTTCTATTTTGTAAATACACCTGCATTTTATATACAGTTATAACATCATAATTTAACCGTGTAGATTTTGTTCTTTCTTTAATATGTGATAAATTCTAGGCCTAAAGAGCGAACATCATGGCTTTTTTGAGCCATCTTTATATAATAGATCTTGTTTTAGTTCTTTGAGACCAAACAGACGAGTTCTTGAAAAACAACTGTTACGGTGTATTAGTTAGTTTATACAGCCAAACAAAACCTTTGAAAAATCAAGCAATTCACAGCATGATGTCGCAAAAATATTACTCTATCATAGTGAATGCATCATCACTGATATATCAAAAAAAGAAAAGAAAAGCTTACGTTTGAGGCAGAGCTACTAGAAAGACGTTGTCTTGGTTAGTTGGTTGCCTTGGAGACAAAGCATAATAAGGATAGGAGCAAACCGCAATTAAAAAGAAACTTGGGGTGTAAATTGGCAACCCATCTTCTCCCCTTGGCATGGCCATATATCCCCCTCGTCGCGGAGGATCAGCTTCTCGAAGCACGTCGCGCCCCACGACGCCTCTCTCCTGATTTCTCACCCAAAGATCCGATTTTTTTTTCCAACCAAACCCGCTCCGATCAACGGCGAAGGTAAACCTGCGCGCGTCGCCAATGGCCAGCGAGACGGACGCGGCGAGGGCGGGGTCGTCCGAGACGGCGCCGATGTCGCCGCAGGCCGAGGCGGCGGCGATCGCGCCGCACGCGGCCACGGCGCGGCGCGGGTGGCTGCGTCGTCTCATACTGCGGGACCACCTGTCCCGGAGCAGGCGCTGGAAGCTCGGCGCCTTCGCCGCGTCCGGCGGCGGCGGCGGGGGCGCGGCGTCGAGGCTGGCGTCGCTGTCGAGGTCGCTCCGGTGGAAGCGGCTCCCGGGGTTCTCTCTTAGCCTGAGGAGCGGCTCGGCGTCGGCGGTGGTCGACGCGGTGGCGTTCCGCGTCATGTACGTCGTGGAGGCCGTCGTGCTCGGCCTCGCGCTCTCCTGCTTCTTCCTTTGCTGCGGCTGCCACCTCTAGCTCTGCATCACACCACGCCATAACCGGGCGTGTAACAACTGCAACCATCTTGATTTCCCCTGCTATTTTCTGTTCTTCTTTTGATGCTGCTGCTGTAAATTTTCTTCTACCTTTCGGTGCAAAAATTGAAATTTGCAAACTGCTCGGAGTAATTCGAATATTTTCTCTTTGGATGATGCAATGCAAGAGAAGGATGGCGTGTGGGGACTTCTGATCCTATCACCTATGAGATGTTTATTTGTCGCTGTCTCGTGTAAGCTTAAAAAATGCGATAGCTTTGGGTACACTTGGGGATCGAGTAGAGGAGTAGAGAGTGGAGGAGGTCATGGAGGGGCGCGAGGTGGACGTGGCGGCGGCGGCGGCGTTTGGGTTCCCTGTTCCGGTGAGGCCGGGGGCGACGCGGGTGGGGTGGGTCGGCATCGGCGTCATGGGTGGCGCCATGGCCGCGCGCCTCCTCGCCGCTGGGTTCGCGGTGACCACGTACGCTCGCACGCGCGCCAAGGCGGAGGCCCTAGTCGCTGCCGGCGCGAGTCTCGCGGGCTCTCCAGCTGCCGTGGCCGCGGCGTCCGACGTGGTGTTCACCATGGTTGGAAACCCCAGCGATGTCCGTGCCGTTGTACTGCACGCTGCCTCCGGTGCTCTCGCTGGCCTCCGCCCCGGCGGCGTCCTCGTGGACTGCACGAGCTCCTCCCCCTCCCTCGCGCGCGAGGTCGCGGCGGCGGCACGCGCCGCCGGGTGCTACGCCGTGGACTCCCCGGTCTCCGGCGGCGACGTCAGCGCCCGCGACGGCACGCTCGCCATCCTCGCCGGTGGCGACGAGGCGGTGGTGGCCTGGCTCGCCCCGCTGTTCACCCACCTCGGCAGGCCGACCTACATGGGCCCTCCAGGCAGCGGCCAGAGCAGCAAGATCGCCAACCAGATCGCGGTGGCCGGTGCGCTGGTCGGCACCACCGAGGCGCTGGCGTTCGCCAACGCCGCCGGGCTCGACGCGCCGTTGTTCCTCGACGCGGTGTCCAAGGGTGCAGCGGGCTCACGCGTCATGGAAATCTTCAGCGAGCGCATGGTGAGCCGTGAGTTCACGTCCGGCGGCGCCGTGAAGTACATCATCAAGGATCTTGGCATGGCGCTGGAGACCGGGGAGGGGCCGGAGGGGGCCAAGGCGCTGCCAGGGGCGGCGATGTTCCGGCAGATGTTCTCGGCGATGGCGGCGAATGAAGACGGTGGCCTGGGCTTGCAGGGATTGATCACCGTCGTTGAGCGCCTGAACGGCATTCACAAGTAAGGAAGGTGTTCGTCAGAATGCCGCACTGGGATGAATCGCTTCTGTATTCTTATTTCTGAATAGAATTTGATGAACTCTTCTGTATTCTCATTTCTGAATAAAATTTGATGCCATCTCTATGTAACAGCATGAACTTCACGGAATCACGGGTTCACTCTTGTTAATGTACTATCTGTCATGCTTTACTCAGCTGATTGTAAGTGTCATCTTACTCATGCTTGCTGATGTAACTTCAGTTATCTGAGCTAAGTGTGTTATAATCTGATGGATTAACATATACTCCCCTGTTTGAAAATATATGACGTATTAGATTTCATTAGGACAATATTTTAACAAAAATTACTCCGTTAAGATCTCATTTCTATGATATAATTATACAAGTACTTTTTAATACGAATCGGATAATATCGATTTATGTCATAAAAATTATATCTAATAAAGTAATAGTCAATCAAAATCTTATGCTAACGAAACCTAATAAACCTTATAATTTTTGAACTTGATCACTAGCCTTGTCTCCTGACAAAAACTCTCTGCACAAAAAATATCTCCAAGAGAGGTGCATAGGACAGAAACCACCTCAACCAAGCTCAGAATTTTGCCAATGCTTTACTAATCTGACAGATGAGGACCAGTTTGCAAAGGCTCTGAACTGAGAGGGGCTAGCTGATGAACCATGTAAGATTTTCAGGTGTCAGTTATTTGGACAGACGAAGATAATATACGTACGGCCTTTTTTCCCTGTATGGTGCAATCTTATCTCTTTCCCTCCAAAAAACTTGAGCATAGGAGCAAGAATGGCAGCGGCAGGCTCGCTAGGGCTTCTCCAGGCGCCGTCCTTCACGGCGGCCGTGGCGAGCCGACCAGCTGCTCGACGAGCACCGCGAGCTCTGTTCGCCGTGAAAGCCTCTTCTGCTGATGCCACCAAGGACGCCGTCCTCAAGGCTTTCCGCGAGAGGAGAGCTCTCAAGGTCTCACTCTCTTATCCCAGCGCTTCTTGATGCAGTGTTTCTAGCAAGGGCATCCAGTGTTTCTAGACTGGATTTATCTCTGGATTATGAAGCCTAACTGTACAAAATCATCTTGCACTGCAGATCATTTCAGGGCTTCAGAATTTCGACGGGAACAGTGTTGCCTCTGTTGTCTCAGCTGCAGATAAGGCATGGATATTGCATTTATCTTCCTTTTTTTTGTTTGTTCTTTGCATGTGGATGAAGTGCTTGACTGCTTGTACCAAATATGCTCTATTTTGATGGATACAGTAAACAAATTTAATGAAGAACACCGTATTGGGTAAATTTAATAGCTTTGCAGGCTTTTCTGGAATCATGTCAACGAAAAAACAATGTATTGCGAATTCTTATGAAATTCATCACTGAATATAATAATACTACTATTATTTTTTACCCACTCAACATAGTAATGTTGAGTTGCCTGCTGATGTTCTCTGGAATTATAAATAATTTGGGCTTATGTCACTCCTGATTTTGTCAACAAAGAAGTCTGGAAGCAAACGGCTCTGCAATCTAGTGCACGCGACCTGTTTTTTAGCTGATAATGAGAGTCAGAGTTAGCACACAGCATTTACTATGAAATATCAATGAAAGTTGCATCATTCGGAGTCATACAACTTCCACAAAATCAGTAAGCAACTAATATTCTTTTTGAACTAAGGCAACCAATATTGCATCTCATTCTCTTCTCCAACAGTTGACTTGTCGAAAATGTTCCAAATATTTGCTGAAAACTTTGTATGAAGTTTGTTAAAATGTTAGGTAACTTGCAACTAGAACAGCCAAATTTTGGAGGGAATTTGTAATGCTCTTCAGCTCTTGTATGTTTGCAGGGAGGTGCCACCCATGTTGATATAGCATGTGATCAAGACTTAGTAAAGCTTGCTCTCGAGCTTACTTCCCTTCCGGTGAGCAAAGCGTTCATGTAACTATTCTACATTATCCAACTGTGGTATTTGCTATGCTAAATGCATTCTGGGAGTTGATTATTGCAGATTTGTGTCTCCTCCGTAGATCCTTCAGCGTTCCATTCTGCAGTAGAAGCTGGCGCAAAGATGGTCAGGCTCTAAGTTTGAATAAGAACTGTACTAATTCAAAAGAAGTACATTATTCTGGTAGTTCGTTCCACTCACAGGCTTTTCTCCATGCAGATTGAGATTGGAAACTATGATTCTTTTTATGACACAGGCATCGAATTCTCTTCTGAGAAGGTAAATTCCTTCTCTTTGATAATAGAAGTTATCAATTATGATAACAGTGCATCTTTTTACTGCAACTATACATCATTCTTTCTGAGATGATCTGTCCATCATTTCAGATCTTAAAGCTGACCAGGGAGACAAGGGAAATGCTTCCAGATATCACACTGTCTGTGACAGTTCCACATACACTAAGCCTCCCAGATCAGGTATACCATCTCTGCGACATTATTCTGAAATACTAGTAAATAACCAATTATTTAATCTGGAACCATTTACGCATAATTACAGGTAAGACTTGCAGAGCTACTCGAAGAGGAAGGCGCTGATATCATCCAAACTGAAGGAGGAAAGTGTTCTAATCCAACAAAGCCTGGAGTGCTTGGATTAATTGAAAAGGTATGGAAAAAAATTTACAGAAAAAGAACACCTTGCAATCTATTTAATAAATTGTAAACTCATAACTAGTGTTCAACAAACTGTAGGCAACAACAACTTTGGCCGCTGCATACTCTATCTCTCGGGCTGTCAGCATTCCAGTGATGTGTGCATCGGGGCTAAGTTCAGTGACTGCACCAATGGCAGTAACTGCAGGAGCTTCTGGTGTGGTATGTATCTGTCTCTGAAACTCTGAAGAATGGTTGTGTAACTTGCAGACAGCAGGAATTTTGTAGCCCAAAATAAACCAAATTTTTGCCAGAGCATTGTGGACCACAATAAACCATAGCTTACTAGTTCCTGTGCCATTTTATGTTTCAAACATTTGATTCTGCTTGGTGGAGAAATAGCTGATTTTTCTTCTGACTGCAGGGGGTTGGTTCTGCTGTGAACAGACTTAACGACGTCGTCGCAATGATCGCCGAGGTGAAGAGTATTGCAGAAGCATTGGGTTTGCCTTCAAGGAACGTGTCTAACAACTTGAGAACAGTTCACCATTAGTGCTAGTGACCTCCTTTTCTACTTTCTAGTGCTAGTAATCAATAAGAATAAGAATGAAAAGATGCAGTAGCTTAACATTTTTCTGTCTGCTGATGGTTGTTGTCACTTGTCATGCCATCGTTTGTATGTAGCTTTGACTTGTGGTGTTGTTGAACTGAGATCAGGTTTCAGTTTCAGATATGTCATATGTGGATTTCTGGAGGACATAGTCCGTGCAATCCATTGTCAGTTCTTGCTCACGCAGTCTTGTGTACTGTCTCTGTAAATGTATGCGTGGATAAATGCACATAACTTCGTCAGATTTTCAACTTAGATTTATTTAATAGGATAGCTTGCACCAAGAAGGACTCCGTGGCCCAATGGATAAGGCGCTGGTCTACGGAACCAGAGATTCTGGGTTCGATCCCCAGCGGAGTCGATTCATTTTTTTGTACTGTAACTTTTCACTTCTTCTCCAATCTCTCCTTTTATCCTGCATTCTTTACCGTTGATGACCATGAGTTTATTGCCATCACCGCAGGTATGGGCTTCAAAGAAGGTACGGTTAGTATCGTTCAATATCTCCTCTTATCCTGCATTCCTTACGTTAATGACCATGAGTTTATTGCCATCACCGCCGGTATGGGCTGCAAAGAAGGTAGTTAGTACTAGAATCCGGATACTAGGTAGGATTGTTCTTTTCCTGGTTATATCTAGAATTAGGATTATATTAGATTTTTAAAAGTACATTTTTTATATAAGCTTGGCAATATATTGTATAAACTTCACCTACAGTATTTATTTTGGTAAATTTAATTGATTTTTTATAAACTCGAGTAGACTTATTTATATTATTTTTAATTCGCGTTATTTTAAACAATACTTTTATAGGATTATAAGGATCAAAATCCTACGTAAGATCTGTTAGGGCATATGAAACTAAATGGTAAGATCAGCATACATGAAATTGGTATCGTTCTGGCTTCATAGGCTCATAGCTACAATAAGGAGCGGGATACTGACAACCTTAGCTACAAATCTGTCATCGGTTGTTACTGACAGCAAAAAATGACACATCGACTGGAACCAGTGTCATCCCCCGATCCAAATTCCGAAGCATAGTTTAGCCCACTCACTTTCCCAGGCAGAAATAAATATGGACTGTCAGCTAGCCAAATATCGCAGGTTTGTATGCTAGTAGCGTCTTTCGGCAGCACCAAGGCCACCAAAAGAGTGCAGTTTATTCAGAAAGCAGTAGCTAGAGTTACACATGCGAGCGTAAAAGCTCGTGCCCAAGATGAGTTAGGCCATGTGATGTTGTTTTGTCACCGGGCGTCGTGTGATCTTATCGACGCTTGTTGCCGGTCGCCATCTCCCAAGCTTGCAGTATGTGGTTCACGATTTCCTCCACGCCAACTCCATGTTTCACCTGAAAGTAGCGCAAAATAAGCATGTGTAAAATGGAGCTCTGTGCCTTGCAGCTAGCATGAGGCCATGAGCTCGAGATGAGCATGTGTATGGTTTGCTGAACCTGTGCGAAGACAAAAGGCCCTCCTTCACGCATGCGGAGCGCATCTCGTTCCATTACAGCTAGGTCAGCTCCAACTGCCGGTGCAAGGTCTGTCTTGTTTATTACCTGTGTTCAGAAAAATCAAAATCAATCAAATGGTTAAATGCATACGAGTCTCAAGCAGGTCAGCAATACTATGGAGAGTGCAATAACGCACCAAAAGATCTGCCTGGGTTATCCCAGGGCCACCTTTTCTTGGTATTTTGTCCCCACCAGAAACATCAATGATGTAGATTACATAGTCCGCCAGTTCCCTGCTGAAGTTGGCAGCCAAGTTATCTGCATAAAAAAAATGTAAAATGTTCTTTTAGTGCCTGATTTTGCAGTTAGCATAACGACGTCTTCCAAAAATACACAGATAACATAATTCCGGTAGTAGCTATTTCTGCCAAATCACGTCAAGATGGATAGCGGTTGGTTTATACAAATATACATGGCAGTAAAGAATAGCTAGGTGCTTCCAATGTTGGGATTCAGATAGTAAAATACCTCCTCCAGATTCACAGAGTAGCAAATCAGCCTTGTACAAGTTCGATAGTTCTTCCAGAGGACCTAGATTTATGCTGATGTCCTCACGTATTGCAGCATGAGGGCAGCCTCCAGTTTCAACTGCACGGATACGCTCTTCAGGCAGTGCTCCATGCTTGATCAAGAATTCTCCATCCTCTTTTGTGAATATATCATTTGTAACCTGCACAACAAAGAGCAAAGAGCCAAAATTCCAAGCATGAGTTCAAGATAACATGGCGGAGACTACTTGTTGATATGTTTCAAAAAACAGTATCACAAGAATGACAGATCCTTGTCTTTCGAGGTCAGCCCACTGAAAAGCATTGAATGATATCGACAAACAAGTTCTGCCTTTTGTTGAATTATTGGAAGCGTGTTGTACAAGAATTTTTGCTTTACGAGTTATTTGCAAATAAGCAAGAGACAAATAAAGAAAAGTTCCATTCTTGATTGAAGACAATTAAATGATAAGATGGTGCTTGCAAAAGATATGAAACCCAACAGGCATATGGTACAACAAGGAAGAGTAAGAGGATCATGCTACATACCGCTGCGAGACTATATTTTTCACGCAGGAATCTGCAAAGTGCTAGCATCAGGGCGGTTTTCCTGTACAGCAAAAAAAAATTTTAGGGAACAAATATCACTTATGTTAATTTCGTAAATTACTACATGCATATGAACAGTGTTTTATAGTAGCAGTACTTGTTTTGTCAATAGGAAGGGAGCATGCAAAATTGCAAACGCTTGCTCCAAACTAACCAGATCAACTCACAGTCCAAATCCTAGGAAGCTCATGCTACTAACCTACTGTTGTATTATAGATTTGCTGTAGGAACTAGGAACACAATTCTGAAAGCAAGAATAAAGAAACCAATTACATGTATCAACTCACAGTCCAAATCCTAGGAAGCTCATGCTACTAACCTACTGTTGTATTATAGATTTGCTATAGGAACTCAATTCTGAAAGCAAGAACAGAAAAACTGATTATATGTACAAGTGCCTTTTTTTGCAAGCAAAGTTACAAAAATACCCAAGACTACGACCCAGATCACCACCACCCCAACAATCCAGAACTGATATTTTTCTTCGTGCTCAATAATTCCATTCCGACCGCATCACATTTTTGCCTAAAAAATTGCAGCAACTAAATCTTTTTAGATAATGGATTAAAACCCAGCTTCTACATCCAACTTGGAGGTACACAGCCAAATGTCCTTACAAGAGTACTTAGACTCGCTCCCCAAACACAGAGAGACACACAACATTACATGACCAAAAACCACAACAAGAGAAAGATAGCCTAAACTTCTAATCTCTTGCGAAAGTTCCAACCATACATAGAGAACAACTCTAGGACTCTCACTTCCAACAATTTTGCAGCAACTAAATCTGCAGATGAAGTAAACTAATTTATCGCCAAAGATCCGCAAGCACCTAAATTCCTCCACTGTGCGCATGTGGGAAAGGTGAACAATTTCAGAGAATAATGCAATCCTTTCTCCACCGACCATCACAAACATCACGCGGTAGCTAGTGGAGGGAGCTGAACGGCTGAACCTACCCAGTGCCGACGGGGCCGCCGATGCCGACGGTGAAGGCGCGTTCGCCGAAGCTCCGCGAGGAGAGCGGAGGCGCGCGCTTGGAGAAGTCGCCGGGGGAGTAGATGGGCTCGTGGGAGTGCGGCGCAAGGCCGTCGTGGGAGTGCCAGACGCGCCCGTCCTCCCCGACCCACGAGCTGGCCCCCGTCCTAGCGGCGCCAAGGCTGCCGTCCCTGCAAGCGCGAGGTCAAACAGGCGGTGAGCAAGTCAGCTGCACGGACGGCCGGAAAGGGGGCAAACGACCAGTTGCACGCACTGGTGGTGGGAATGGTGGTGGTGGTGGTGGTCGCCTTGGGAGTGGCCGTCGTCGTGGGTGTGGTGGTGATCGTGAGACGCCATGATGATGGATTGGGACCTGGAAAGCGGCGGGTTAGGGATCTCGAAGCCGAGAGATTCTCTGAATTCTGAACAAGCTCGTCTTGTCACTGGATTCCGAATAATTTGGGGGAAAATCCAAATACCCCTACAAGTAACTGATATTTCTACTCTCCCGACTCAATTTTGTATATAAATTCTCTTATAAGTCAACTTCTTATCTAACTTCCCCACATCGTATTTTTGATTTCTTCTTATCATTTTAATTTCTCGTGTCTCTTAGACATTTAGCATGATGGGACGATGGAAACCCATGGATCTCCTAGCTCTCTGTTTCTGCGAGCAAAACACGATGGTTATATACTATAAAAAAAAACTTAGACAAGAAAATAATCTATACTTTGGCTCCGACAAGACGGAAGACGCTCTAACGAAAAAATTTATTTGTACTTCATGTACTACTATGTAGGGAGGACATGGAGGATCATTGGCCACAAAAAATTCAAAAGAAAAATTGAAAAAATAAGAATAAATCGATAAAAAAATAGGATTTGGGAGGAAAGTTAAAAAAAATTAACCTGTAGTGGTAACTTGTAGAGGGATTTGGATTTTCCCCCGAATAATTTTGGATTCTCTAGTGGAGTAGATAAACATCTTGTTAGGGTCGGCCCATCAGACTTCCCTTCGTGGGCCAATCGACGGTCCAAAGAAGCCCACCCTATTTCTGTCGCAATCAATGAGAGCGGCCCAAATAGGCCCATCATATTTTGGATCTAGAGTGGGCCCACCAGTTATTAGATCGCAACCTCCGGGCGGCGAAGGTCTCTTCTGGTCTTCCCCAACTCCGACCCGGCGCCGCAGCGCCGGCGAGGCAGCGACAAGCCATCAGCCCCTCCGCCCCACCGCCGCCGCGCTCCCACCGGCACACCATCACCTCCCCACGCGCTTCCCCGCCGCTGACGAGACGCCATCTGCGCGACGGGCAGCGGCCACAGCCTCACGAAGTCACAGACACAGAGCAATGGGGGACGCGAACCCGCGCGCGCGTGCGGCGCGGTGGTCGCGACGATGCGTTCGTCCGAACTACCACGCCGTCGTATGCGGCGACAACGCGTGGGCGTGGCACACCGCGAGTCTGCGAACAGAGCGCGCCGTCTCGGCCGGGCGGTGGTTGGCCGCCGCGGCGCTTTCGCAAACCGTAAAAAGACATGGCCGGTCGAGCAAGGCAAATGTATCAGAGAGCTTCTTCTACCTCTTTTTGGAGCACAGCAACTGTACAGACGTGAACTCCTCAACACAAGCTCTCTCTCAGGTCAATGCATTTGGCTCAAAGCCGCCATTAATCTGTATCAATTTCTACTGTATTTCACTACGGCACCACGGCCACCTCCTTGTGATCATTGGCAGGGTACGCGTGCTCCTCCGACTGCTCGCCGTCGTCTCCAAGGGCTGCGGCTTCTTGCTGCTGCCGCACGACGTGGTTCCATCTGTCTTGGAAGAGGTAGACGAACGCCATCACCGACACCTCCACGGTGAGGAGCACCGTCCACAGCCTCACGCTCCTCCCCGTCCTCTCGTGGTACGTGTGGATGCCGATGTAGACGTTGGCAATGCCCACCACGCAGATCGCGATGCCGAGAAGCCAGTGGGTCAAGTACCAGATGCTCCTGAACTTGACACCTCTGAAGAAAATGCACAGCATGTTCAGACATTAAGCTTCAGAGATTCAGACAAAGCACCTCCATTGTATGAATGGATTCGGATTTCAGAGATGTGATCTTCTACCTGTCTGGCCTCAAGAAGCCGATGAGTGGCTGAAGCCAAATGAAGCCATACAGTGCCAATCCTATTCTCTGGTGGGTGTTGTTGAAGGCGTTGTCGAAGTTACTTATCGACAGGACTGCGCCGGCAGTAGCAAGAATGACAGCGACAATCTGCAGTGGACAAGTTTTCAACACATAGTTTGCATCCTGAGATTTTGTGAGGAATCGATCGAAAGAGAGATAGCGGGTACATACCTGTGAAGCAATATGGCAGTAGAAAAGAATCTTGATGCTCTTGGTGCTTTTCACATTATTTGTGATTCTGATTAGCAGTACTCCTATTGGCATCAAGAAGCCAACAGAAGACCAGAGAAGGAAGGCATGGAGCTTGAGTTGAAGGGAGAGTTTGGGTGTGAGCTGAAAGAAAAATGGATGCGTTGCAGTCAGTGATAGATCATCTACTACCAGATTTTCAGATTGCAATGCATTTAAATGGAACCAGAAACTTCCTCAAAATTACAGGAGAAGAAGCAATTACCTCCAAAGGCTGGGCAGTTTTGTTACTCTGATTTAAACTATCTGGGCTGCTCGAAGCACACTGAGTTGGAGTGAGAAGCAAAAGAATTGTACTACTCCCCAACAAAGCGAGCAATCTTTTTCTTTGAAACAGTAGCATTGATGCTAGTCAATTTAGTCTCCCCTCAAACAAAAAACATCAGAAAGGAAAGCTCAAGCAGCAGAGATGAACCTCTTCGACAGCAAAAGAGCCAACTGAAACAACAAATGATGTCCCTATGCTAACAAAGACAGGAGAAAAACAGCTAAAATTTCTTCATCTCTCACTATCATCTCATGCTGGTATGGAAGTCATCCCTTCCTTCAAAAGTCTACCACACCTTAAATACTGGCAGTGCAAGAAGATAAAAGAACCTTATCTGCACTAAAGAATGAACAAAAAGAACAGCAGGAACCAATGCCTTCTAACTCTCTGCACAATGTGGCTGTGTTCCAGGATAACTTCTAGGCGAATGGAAGAATCTGCCAAGCAAATTAAGAAATAAGAGTTGTCATGGGGAATAACTTGAGAGAGGTGTCCTATGAATGATTTGGATATGAGCAGCTGCTTTCTCTCTTAGCAATAATATAGTATGGTGGACTTTTGTGCTGTTGGGGGAATGGAATGGAATGAGATGGGCTCTTTTGATCACATTGAGCTTTGCTTTTACAGCTCTATGTTATGATGGTATAAAGGAAGGCTTTTGTGGTGGAGCTGCAGGAAGCACCAAGATATTGTTGGCTGCTCTATCAGCATCTAGGATAAATTGGCGAAAGCAAGTCTGAAAGAAGGGTATCCAACTGTTCGAATTTGTAGGCCAATTGTCCAGGTCCAATGGCCAACAAACCTTCTAGGTCACCACAAAGGCGCAGCAAAGTTATCTGCTTTGGGTCATGGCATTGCTTTTTCTTTTTTCAGATACGGTCACGACATTGTTTCATATCTCCATTCATATACCTGTGTACACATCAACATGACGAAATGTGTAGCTCTGCTTGAATGGAGTTAAGCCTGAACCTTACAAATCATCTGAGGTTTATAATTGCTATTCATTATGCTCCATGTTCATTTCATTGTTACTATTCATTTGTGCGACAGATTCTCATATCGCTACAAGATCATTAGCATAATGAAAGTGTCAATTGCATTGCAAGTTTTGATCACCAACAATTAGATATCTGATATGTTGTCAGAAGTCTTAACCAAAAGAACTGGGATCCAGATCTGCTTAGTGGAGCAGTTCAGATTGCTTAAACAGCGAGCTAATGTAAACAGCATCACATCAGCCATTGACGGGAGCTAGTGGTAGTGATCCATAGGTCCAGCGATCTCGTCCTCCTGGTCTCCTACCAACTCCATGTCTGCATGTTTGATGCCAACTCTGCACTACAATTTGCATGGCAATGTGCGAGATACCCTCCTTGATTGTCTGATCAAGAGTAGCCATCCATCACTTTAGCTCATGTGATTTCTCCCCCAACAAAAGAGGTGAGCAAAAAAGATGTGAAAAAAAAGTCTGACCAGGAGCTGAAAGATTTGCATGGCGTAACAGAATTCAGACTTTCAGAGCTTTGATTTTGTAGTAGTAGTTGCTAATGGGATGAACTGTTGAGCAGTCATTGTCAGTCACGGACAGAGATGGTCCTGCTTTGGTCAAGGGAATTTTTGCTGTACAAGCGGAAAGTGACGAGCTAAGCATGATCAGTGCCATACCCTAATCGCTTTCTTTCTGTTCGTTTGCTATCGACTCGTGTAGGCTACCATACAAGTTTTCTTGATTTCTTCTTGTAGGATTGTACTTGTGCAGCTGTGGCTTAATTGGCTGCCGTGATGTGCCGGGTAGTGCGTGCGTTTCTTGATTAGGAGATCAAATCCATGTAGAGGCAAATGATGGGTTCAGAGTTCAGAGTTAACTGAAACTCTGAAACTGGATGAGCAGTTTGCAAATGCTCTCTCTTATGATGACCAACCGACTGATTCAGCTTTCTTTTTAGCCTTTTCTCCATAGGAGCAATCATCTCTCTCTCTCTCTTACACACACACACACGCACGAGATCGTGCATTCGTGCTGCACGTATCTGCAATTCTGCACTCACATGCACATGCAAGCAAGGCCAAGAAGAATAGTTCAGAGACTGGAGGAAAAATGCAGAAAAAGACACGTCATATGAGTTCCATTTTTTCTGCAATTGCACTCATTAGGTCATGGCCAAATGGGGCAGCAAGCACTCACACTGAATCCATACGAATCGATTGAGAAAAAGTTGAAATTTCTGCAGCCTTGCAGTGTCCATGGTTCACGCCACTATTATCTGCTTCCCCTCTTTTGAGTGGAGGTGAAATTTTGCTGCTATTTCTGATTTCTCCATGGACCATCAGTACATTTATTATTATTACCATCCTTTACTTTGCAGTTTGTACTGCTGAAATTGACAAGTCAGTATGGTCAATCCTTCGAGAAAATGATGAACGATCATTTCACTGCAAGAACACCACGCCTGTCTCCTCCTTTTGGGAACAATTTCATGAGTTCTGATGATTTTACCAGCTACAAGCAGCTTTCGTCCTAATTTGCATTCTTGCAAAGTTTCTTTGAATTGAACCACTATTGAGTTGTTGACAACTGACTAAAATGTGCCATCTTTCTAGACTGCATCTTCAGTGTGCTAATTGCATAGTGTTTACAGTATTTACTATCTTGGGCTAAAAGTCAGTTACTAGATCATGAAAAACGCAGCCTATCTGAAGCGTAATCATGCCTATGATCTCCTTTCCAACAACCACCATACTCTAATCGTCAGCTAACGAAAAGCATCAATGGGCTAATCAAGTCATTGGTCCTGCCTGGGAATAGTTTTGAGTTGGAAGCGAAAGCCAACATCTCAGTCTGATATGCTTTTGCATACAACCTGGAACCAATCCATGAACGTATAATCAGCTGCTGACCGGATACATTGGTGTCGTTAGTTTAGAGCTCCAAGCAAATTTGCTGCTGATGTCAAATTGATGGGTGCAGAGCATTAACTTCAACTTAAATCATGGGTGCGATCGATTGAAAGATGAATTTAACACCCAGATGCAATCACGAAGAACATGCCCAATTTTGCAACCACACTTGAAAGAAACCACAATCGCAAATTACAGGGATAAATAATAATAGCACATCAGGGATCAACTCTTCCAACAAGTGAGGCGGATTGAAAGTAACAAGTCTGCAGATTACTAATACGAGGAAATTCCAGGGTTTGCAAAGCATCATTTGGAGGGGTAACCGAAAATGTTTGACCAGCAGGGCACCAAAACTTCCACAGGCAAAATATTTTGACTCTTGTGCACTAAATTGCAGAACATGGGTACACACCGGTTGATCACATGAACAAGTTCGGCCTAGATGCCTTGAAGGTGGTCTTCAGCTTCCTGGTGGGTGGCCTGACCTTGCGGTACACGAGCGGGAACTTGATACTTGAGTTGTGGAACTGCTTAGTGTTGTCCCTCTTGCAGAGCTTGAAGTGAACCGTTGCGGTCTTGATGATCTGAATGCAGGGGAACCTCACACGGTGACGAGAGGCCATCTCGGTATACATCTGCTCCACAGCACCATTCAGAGTAGTGTCACGGTATTCCTTGTACATGTTGTGGTAACCTGTTCTGCTCTGGTAACGCAGCCAGATGCCGTAGTTCTTGATCGTCGTTGGGTTACGCTCAAAGATCTGAGATAGATACATTCAGGATGTTTAGAAGCAGGCAGGACTATGAAATGACAGCAACACAATGAGAAAATAGCACTAGAAAGGCACACTGTTTTAACCACTCAACTCCAGGATATGTACCACCCTAGGGTCTTAACAAGTCAATCTTTTCATTTACAGTGAATATATAGGTGAAACTTAATTGAAGGAAAATCTCAGACACCGGCAAGCCACAGTAAACGCCAGCATGGCCTTGTTAGGATGCAGCTAACTAAACAATTAATAAAAAAATATTTTAGCAATACCACAACAGCCAATTGCAAACTTGTTATAAAGGATGTTACTGAATCAACTCATTACAAAATTTCTTGCAGATATGAAGCTTGATTACCACGTCATTGGCACATTGGCAACAAGAGATGGAATGTCATAATAGGACATCTTACACAGTGGAATACAACTAAGTGACAAAAGGAGATGTCTCACGCTAACTCCAATTTTTCAACACGCATTAACAATGTGACAGTTAAAATAAATTGTCAAAGCTTTTTGCCATCTCAGATCTCAATGCCACATCACTGGAGTAAATATCAGTGTGGCAACAATTTGACAGTTTAAAATACTACCGAACACAACAGATTTTTCAGTAATGCATGATGTGTCTACTTGGCACACACTGCACACATACCCTACAAAAGATAACGTGGAAAAGAATTGGGATGAAGGACAGAAGGCTGTTTACAGGGGAATCACTATCAACATAGATCATTGCTCATAGCCTCATGGGGCTGGGCACACAAATAATTAACAAAAGATTAGCAACTTAGCGGCATCCTTATAGAGATGGTTCGTTTAAATTGCCCCCTAAAAGAACTCAGTAATTAGCAACGGTATTTAATTGTTTATTTAATGACTAACAGCTTCTGTAATTAAACCTTAGGCACACAAAATTCAGTATTTCCACAAAGTCATAAGGCACACAGATGGACTAAGATCACTATCCATAATCATTTCTACAAGTAACCAAGGATCTCCTGTACAGAATAACTGCAAGCCATGGAGACATCATGGTTCTATCACATTTGGTCAAGTCATTCCATTGCATACTTATCACTACCTAATGAGCTAGGAAGGAGGACTACAGCACAAATAAACATCAACGTGGCAGCACTGTGGATCTATGACGACATCATAGCAATTGATAAGCTACTAAAGTGAGCAAATCGTGTGGTACCTCGTTGATGGCGAGCATCTGTCCATTGCTCTTCTTCACCTTCTTCAGCTTCCTCAGGAAGTACCTGCGCGCAAACACACGTGCGCAAGCCACACGAAATCATCAACACCGAAACACTGAACATCACATGAAGGATCATGGCTTCAGAGAGTTTGGGACACTGACCAGAACTTGGACTTGGCGCGGACCTCGTTGGTGGCCCAGAGCTTCATGCGGTAGATCTTGGGGTGCTCATCGCCGGGGGTCGGAAGCGCGCGACCCACCACCTGGTACTGATGGAACTGCGCGCCCGGAAACGAAGGGATCAGCCACACCGGGAAGAACAAACGCGCGGGGGATCGAAGGAGCGCGAAGGAGCGCGAAGAAAGAGACGGAGGCGCGGGAGAGAAGAAGCTTACCCTGTAGGCGACCATTTCGGCGGCGAGGGGTAGACCGGAGGCGGAGGAGACCTAAACCTAAGCGGGAGATGGCGGCCGTCGAAGGAGGAGGCGGAGGCGGAGGCGGAGGAGGTATTTATGTGTCGGGGCGAGAAACCCTAATGGGCCGTGGGCTTTGGCCTTTTGGGATTGATCTGTCTGTCCAATTCAACGTCTAGTTTGGGCCGAATATAGTTGGGCCGTAGCTTTTGGTTCGTGTTACTTCAGTCACTATACCTTCAGTAAATTTTGGACTAGCAACAATGAGTGCACCTTCAGTAGTGCATCTCACCTGATTTATTACCCATGAACACTAAAATATTCAACTCATTTCAACATCGTGGGGGTAAGATCTGATGTGATGCAGTATATTACTCCTTATGAAGGTTCTTGTATAATTGAGCATTTATTACAAAGTATATGAACACCGAGGGTCCAATGGTTCGATATAAGATTACCGCACTGAAGCTGCTCACTATATTGCTCTCCATACATATCTACCAGTGATACGACCCAGTGAAGGGTCTAAAACAATTACATGCATTTAGAAACTCGGAGGCAGCTCACCATATGTGTGCTCCTTTGGTTACTCCCAAGGGGATGAGAATTGCAGCAATTACAGCCTGTTTGTGATGCAGAAAAATTCAAAACGAAGTACGTTCGAGCATTAAAAAGGAAATTCATGTTATAATCAGTAATAACGGCATACAAACATTGATGTAAAGACAGCACAAACTTGCACAGACAGCATGCACATTTATTATGAAGATCGAATCAGATGAGGAATTTTAAAGCTGCTAGAACCAAGCAATACCTGAATATACTCCTTTTTTAGTCAACTAATAATTATCAGTTAACATGACAATGATGATCTAGCACATAACCTACTATCCGTCTATCAGTCTTTGTAGTTATCTGAGAGCTCCATGTGCATGTTCGCCTCTGAATTAGGATAATATAACAGCGTGGTTGCAGTATAAGTAGAAATGTACTTACAGCAATAGTGCAGGCAACAAATCCTGGTTTCTCTCTGTAGTCATGTACTCGGACACAGATTAGTATAAAAGCCCCAACATACCATGGAATGGCAGCAAGGAAAAATCCGGCAATGAACCTTTTTTTAACAAAACAAAATAAGCTCCATAAGAAGTTGGATTAACTTCAATAGTATGCCATGAATAACAAAAGCATGGGCACTCACAGAAGCCAGCCCAAGCCGAGGCCACAACAAGGAAGGCGGCCCATTCTCACTGGTCTGCCCTCAACAATAGGACCATAACCTGAGAAACCATAATCCATATGATCATATAAGATAGTTTTCTACTTTTCATGCTCGGGGTTCGCCTATTTGTTTTTCAGTGTAATAAATGAAAATCTGATCTAGAGGTTACAATTTCTCAAAAGAAAAAAAGAGGGATAGGTGAGCATGGAGGCTGTGATGGTAAGTGTAAGTGGCTAATCACAATAAGCTTTCTTTTTTTTCAGGGAATCACAATAAACTTTCATAAACTAGCACTGGAAGTTGTTTATGGTCATTGGTCAGTGATTCAGCTCATTTTCGATTCGCCAAATTAGATGGATTTGCATACCTCCAAAATTTCTCCAAAGTCATGAGAAACACCTAGAGTGTGTTTGGTTGGATGGATTTAGTGGGTTGAGATAGGTCCATTCTATTTTTTCAAGTGTTTGATTTGTTGGATAGATGGAATAGGATGGACCCAGTAGGGAATATTCCCCTCAGATTCGGGATCGATCGATCAGGCCAAAACGGCCGGACCGTGCCGACCCACCTCGCGGGCGAGCGGCGACAGCAGCCTCCGACTCCTCGGCCACGCCGTCGGCAAGCCGCCCTCCAAGGACCGCCACAGCAAGGTCAGACGGCCGCGGCCGCCGCATACGCATGCCCATCATCTGCGCCGCCCGTGTCTTCCAGCTCACCCGCGAGCTCGGCCACAAGTCCGATGGCCAGACCATCGGGTGGCTCCTCCGCCAGGCCGAGCCGTCCATCATCGCCGCCACCAGCACCGGCACCACCCCGGCCTCCTTCTCCACCTCCTCACCCTCCTCTCTCCGCTCCAACGACGTCCTCCTCCCCCACGCCGCCCCCTTCATCCTCGGCAAGCCCGTCCGTGCCGCCGACGACCAGCCCGCCTCGGCCGCGCCCACTCCCGAGGCCACGGTCAGCCCCACGCAGGGCTTCTGGGCACTCCCGGCGCGGGCCGACTTCGGCCAGCTCTAGAGCTTCGCGGCCGCACCGGAGATGATGGTCGCCGCGGCCGCAGCGCCCGCTATGGCCGGGGAGGAGTCCGCCTCCAGGGTCGCAGGTAACCAGCCATCCTAGCATCGTCTTTCTATCCAAACAGGTGATAGGATCATTTCATCCTCTTCTATCCCTCCAACCAAACAAAAAACAGGGTTCATTTTATCCCTCCAACCAAACAGAAACTAGGACCATCCCATCCCAAAAAACAGGAATGGATCTAACCCATCCCACTTCGTTATCAAACCAAACACATCCCTAAGTACTAAAGGTGTGTGATGTGTGCAGAAAGTTAGTCGTGCAAATCAGCTACCATGTTTCTTTCCCTATCATAATTTCCATCGTACTCCGTAGCCGAGGCAAAGGCGGTAGTTGAGCTGAGAAGCTAATTCATCTATCTTCTAGGTTCAAAATCCAATTAGATTTTTGCCGTCAGTGGAGAAAAAAAATATAAGGTTAGGAATTCGGATCGCGCAGGCATACTTTGATTATGTTCAGGCTTCTGATCACAGGCAGTCAGGCACCAAAGGATCGAAAATTCGTAATCACCCATGAGAGCATAGCTATGCTGTCTGCCTAAGGAAAACCTCCAATTGCACAAGTCCCCGTATTTCCCCACTAATCATAAGCTGCTAAGCAGCACAAGCAGGAGACAGTGTGAGAGACCGACCATACCTGGCACGGCCTGGTACCCCTGCGTGTAGTAGGGCTCCGCCGGCGCGTAGAGCTGCTGCTGCTGCTGGTAGTGGCCGCCGCCGCCGCCGAAGCCTGGAGGCGGCGCGGGCTGCGGGAACCCGACGGGCGGGCGCCCGAACTCGCCCGAGGCGGCATGGTGTGGGCCCTGGTGGAAGGTGCCGTACTGGTACTGCCGCGGGTCCTGGCCCTCCAGGTGCGGCGGCGCCGACGGCGGGAGGTCGCCGGAGGAGTTCGCCACCTTGCTCACATCCGCCTCCTGCTCCCTTCCTCCCCCCATGCTCTCTCGTTGACCTTGACGAGGCTACGTGGCGCGGGTGCGCGTTGCAGACTTGCAGCGGTCGAAGCCTCGAAGGGCACCAGGTGTGGGGGATCCGGAAGGAGAAGGAAAGTGACGAGGCGAGTCGAGTCGAGTTATACTATCCTATAAAGATTTGCATGTTATTTAGCAAATACTAATACTAGATTAAAAGTTTTTTCTCTTCAGTTATCAATATAAAATCATAAAAATTAAAAAAATCGGTGTAAAAATACTTATATTATGATATAAAATTTAAATTAATAAATACTTATATTTTATAACAGCAAGAGTACATAATAGCATGTCATGTCGCTGATTGGTTCGTTGCGCGTGAAAGGCCATTAATGCTGCGTTTGTTACTGCATATACGGCTGAAATTTTGAGCGCACATAAAACGAGAGAAACAATTAGTAATAATTAATTAAGTTTTAATTATTAAAAACTTGAAAAATAGATTTATTTAATTTTTTAAAGTAACTTTTAAATAAATTTTTTTAAAAAAAACACGATATTTATCAATTTACGAAGCGTGTTTATGAAAAATGAGAGAGTTTTCATCCTAACCTTTTACTGCCGAACGCTTCTTCTATGGATGGGCCGAACTCTGGCCCATTACGTGTATGGGCCTTATTGTGGCCTGGCTCGTTATGGTTCCAGCGCATGGTGTTTTTTGTGTTGATGGGCCAGTTCAACCCATATGACTTTTTTTAAGTAATGGAAGTAAATTTTCAGCTTCTGTCGTAAGACATACAAAATTTAATTTAAAAAAAGTGACATATAAAATTTAATTAAAAAAAGACATAAGGTGATGGGATAAACCTCCAACTCTCTTTATTGTTGAATAGCTTTGATAGAGTTATATAGTTTTTAGCTAACAATTCTAACGAAACTACGCTATCTATAGTGCAATAAGATACTCTTGGCTACCAATTCCAGTTCAATCCATATGACTGCCTTTCAGAAGTTGAGAGTTCAGACACGGAAAAAAATGAGACACATATTTCACCTGAAAAACAGAAGAGATAGACAGCTCTTGGTTGCCTGTATCAGATTCTTTGCGTACTGGTGATGCATTGTGTGGCTAATCTAGGCTTGCATTTTGGCTAATTTCAGTGCCCTGTTTGGACTTAGGAAAGATAGTGGAATTATCATTGTAATTCTTGTTCCTGCAAAACTCGTCCACAAACTGGCCTTAGTAATCTGAACTCCCAAACAACCTCGCATGCATATATAGCTAAACCATCACGTATGGCAATTCTGAGGTTCAGTTTATGTCCTGATTCTAATTAGCAAGCTAACCATTGCGTCATGCATGAGTCGACTCAGAAGCAAAAGATCACAAACATTCTATTGCAAGCTCCCCAAGCTATCTGCCCTTTGTGGACGAGCAATGGCCATCAGTTCCATCGCATATCACGGTCAGTCCCTGCACCCAGAAGCATCTTATCACTTGTGACATTTTCTGCTCCAACGTAGGAGCAATGCAACGATGGAACACGCGATTTCCTCCAGAAAGTCAGGCTTCAACTACACTGCTTCAATGTTTCAACTCAACTGCAGATTAAACTAACAAGGCATAATTAACTTTCTTTTTTTTTGCGACAAGGCATAATTAACTTTCAAATCAAGCAGTCAGATAAATTAAGTTGTTCAGTTTCATCAGAAAGCAACTTGCACGCTAGCCGGAAGATTTGAAAATGGTGTTCAGATTGAGTGATATTGTCAGCTCAGTTGACTTGTCAGGTAAGAATTATATAAATTTATAACAAATTCATAATAGAGCATGTTCAAAGATAAGGGCCACAGATCGATTCAGATGCAATGATAGAAACAAGTGGCTCTTGTGCCTGAATGCGGCGGCGCCTACAGTACGCATGAACATGCATAGCTTGTGAAGCAATTCAAGCAACTGGATTCAGGAAAGAAACCCTCCTCTGCTGATGTGATGACCCAATCATTAGGTGATTGTCTTGCTCGTTAAGAATCTGGTTAAGTAGATGCTTTGCTCCTGAATGCCCCTTGTTTACTAATTCTTTTGTAGAATCGATGGGGATGTTGTATGTCATAGCCAATAGTCTAGAACTACAACAGTGCAATTACATAGCTGACATAAGACTAAAATACTGAAACATGCATGTACAGGTCAAATTCCCTTCAGGATTCACATGACTAAAAATGTGATGACACAGCATGCTACTGCAACTCATCTGCTCAAAATTGCACCTTTTTTAAAATGGAAAATTGCACTAATTTCATGAATGGAAGTATGAATGAATGAAGAATAAATTTCTTGTGCCAAAAGAAGTATATATGTACATAAGTACATTCTGAATATATGCTGAATGCTCAAGCTTGTGAAAACTTGATCTCTGAACTCTGAAATACTGGAGCTGACCTAAGCATTACATGGTAACCATGCATCTAGTCAACCCAGTTGGAAAAAACAATGCATTCCAGAGCACAAAATCAACCACCTCAAGCTACTATGCACGCGTGAACATCCCAGGATTTCTGCAGAGATCTTGCGCGGCGATTGAATTCCGGTTCACTCATTTTCAGGACAGCGAATTCTCCCTCTCATTTGCTTAGCTGGCTTGAGAAATGAGCCACACGCGCTGACTTGCTTTATCAGAAATCGGCAAGCAGCCAGCCATTGTCAGCTATGACACAACCACCTTGATCAAGAGAGACATATATATCGCGGTGCAGACGCACTGTGCTAATCTTCAGAAGAAGAAAAAAAAAATCTTCAGAGCTTGATCGATCGGTCATGGCGATCGGAGCAGCACCAGCTTCCAATCAGCCTCATGACACGAGCAACATACTCGAGAATGTGTGGGCTAGCATCATGACAGGGTGCACCCCGACGTCGTCGTCGACGGCAGTGGCCGGCGGTGAGGAGAATTCGTCGATCTTGCAGAGGCTGCCGAGCCTGGGGAGGTGGATATCCATGGGCGCCGAGGAGTGGGACGAGCTGCTCAGTGGGGCGGTGCTCGAGTCAGACGGCTCCAGCGAGCTGCTTGTCGCATCGCCCGGGGGCCAAGACCACCACCACCATGTCGTCGCAGCCAGCAGGACGACGTCGGCTGCCGCGGCGTGCAAGAGGAGCTACCGCGGGGTGAGGCGGCGGCCGTGGGGCAAGTTCGCCGCCGAGATACGCGACACGCGGAGAAAAGGCGCGCGGGTGTGGCTCGGGACGTTCGCGACGGCGGACGAGGCCGCGCTGGAGTACGACAAGGCGGCGCTCCGCATGCGCGGCCACCGCGCGCACCTCAACTTCCCGCTTGAGACGGTGCAGAAGCACCTGGAGCGCGAGCTCGTCGCCGGCCGCTCCTCCTCCGATCAGACGACGATCCGCGTGCGCCGCAAGCGGAGGAGAGCAAACACCACCGATGCAGCAAGAGGCGTCGTCGCCGCCGCCGACGATGTGATCACAAATACGAACTGTGACCAGATGGTGTCGTTCGCTTCAGAAAGAGATCGAATTTCAACGCAAGAATGCTTGACAGGTGACGCAGGAGTGATCGATTTCGAGGAGATTGGTGGCGAGTATTGGGATTACTTGTTCCCGCCTCTCGTGTAATTAACAGGGTGATTAAGTAGCTAGAGATGTGTTCTTGGCAAGTTACAGATGATCGAGTAGCTAGCTGAGGTAGTTATCTGAAGTTCTGAAGTCTGAACCTTGGATGCTGTCTCATACAGACCAACGGCCCATTTGGAAGGCCTGACCTCCATGGGGATGCCGGCCTAATCCTCTCCTGTCCAAATCAGTTTGATGGATTTTTGGGCTGGAATATATGGAGGAATTGGGCATGCCAAGTGGGCCCTAAGATTGATTGTTGTTTAGCATGTATATGCATTTAATTAGGGGATTTGTTCAAGTATGTAGTATGTATATGTGCATTTTGAGGCCTTTTACAGCCCACTGGAAATGAATATGGGAGAGCTTAAAATTGTACTGTAGACATAAGTACTGTCCTGTTCAGATTCGTAATACTAAATTTTTATATTTTAAGATGGAGGAAGTGCCATGCAATCAGGTAAAGAAAACTTTCCCAATCTTTAAGGAAGGGTAGGTACCAGATCCTGACCATCAATTCAACTAGATTGGACGGCTGATAAGCACTCGGTACCTTACCATCTAATCCTTGTGTGGTACTGACGCAAGGATTATGAAGTGGAAGGGTGAAGCAGTCTTTTTGCGTTGAGTACGAGGCTGACACCAGTGGCGGATCTAGAAAAAATATTTTGCAGGGACTGGCCTCCTTCGTTTCCTCTCCAGCCCCTCCTTCCCTACCTCCATTACCATAGATTTTCAAGGGGGGCTCTACAGGCCCAGCCAGAGTAGGAGGGGCTCAAGCCCCCTCCGCCCCGGTGGCAAATCCGCCCCTGGCTGACACAGGATAATGCACTCAGAACCAACAAACAATCTCTTATCAATAGTGGTCCAGTGGAATCAATGGCGGCGTCGGCCACTTGTCCTCGAAAGTGGCCATGGATCGTGGAATTAGTGGCGGTGGTGGCAGCAGCGACGACGACTATCCAAGGAATTGACGGCAGAGGTAAAGGTGGAGATCGCATACGGGGGAGGAGATTGCGGCTGCGGCTTAACAGAGGATATATAGAGCCGTGCAGATGATGGGTTGAGATTGCACTTCACATGCCCACTCCACCACTGCTTTCCATCATGCTTCTATAGTTTGGACGGTCGGATTTTATTTAACACTTGGTACCAGTACCTAGTGGTACGGTCATAGACCGGAAGAAAATCTTCCAGATAAAATAGATCACTCCTGTTAATTTGTTTGATTATCCATAATCATCTATGAGTACAATAAATAAATAAGGAGTACTCCCTCTGTTATCAAATGTAATCATTTCTAGCACTTAAAATTTGAAGCCTAATATAAACACTTCTAGCATTTTTATAGTACACAAAATATAAGCACATATACAATATACTACTTTCCCTACCAACAACCTATTATTTAATTTTCATCCAATCTTACCCCAGCTGCCCTTCCCATCTGCTTATATTTGAGAACAAAGAAAGTAATATAAACCTATTGAACACCGATCAACTCAAGGTTCCATCAAACCAATTTAGTGAGTACCCTTCAATTAACATATATTCCCTCTGTTACTAAATATAAGGGATTGAATCAATTAAATTTTATCCTTAAATATAAGTAATTTCGAGGTACTTGTCCCATCGAACCACCTCCTGTTTATTTTTCTCTCAATCCTACCCCAATCCTCTCTCCTACTCCCCAACTATCACTTATTTATTAAAGGACATTATAGTTTTTTTCTATCATCCTTAGGTTGTGTTCACTTGTGATTTTGTGGGCGGCTTATAAATTGTACATAAAACGAGAAATATCATTAGCACGTGATTAATTAAGTATTAACTATTATAAACTCGAAAACTATATCTATTTGATTTTTTAGAGATACTTTTATATAGAAAGTTTTTACAAAAAACACTGTTTTACGTTTTTTAAAACGTGCTAATGAAAATTGAGCCATAAGCCAGAACCATATCCGAACACTTAGTCTCTCCAAATGACCCTGAAGGCCTGAATCCTTTGGGCTCCTTTGAAACGTAGGATTAAAAAAATAGAGAAATAGAAAAAACATAGGATTTTGACAGGAATACAAATGCAAAACAGAGGATTTCAAAAACACAGAAAACATACAAGAATGGTTATTTTAATAGACCATAGGAAAAATGCTTGAATCAAATGAGAGAGACAGACTCAAAGGAAATTTTTTAAGAGAGGTTGAAGCTCTTATTAACTTTTCTCCAAAATTAGCATATTGCCCGCGCGTTGCCACAAGATTTTAATTAAAAAATTATAATTAACCCATTATTACCATAACTTTATGCACATATTACCTCTTAATTTATATCTATTAGTAACATTTGGGCCCCTTTGGTTTTACACCTTTTTTTTCTTCATACAAAAAATAGGAAGTTGGTGGTGAAGCGGTTGATATGTGAATCCTTTGACTCCATAGCTATTTTTTTCCTTCCTACAAAAGTTAGGGAGTTTTTGCCTCTATCACCGGTCTCTTTTAAAAGTTAGGGAGTTTTTGCCTCCATCACCACCATCACTGGTCTCTTTTAAAGTAGTATAGATTTACATGTATTGAGCTATTTCTTAGGAATTTGATATGATTTGGAAACCTCCAATTCATTGTTTCAATGAGCCATATAAAAAAAATTCCTATAGAATTTAAATACTATAAAATTCTTCCACAAATCTTTTGTTTCGATCGAGCCTTACATTTGGAGGAGTACACGCTCATGCTAGTAGCTGTTTTATGATACCCTTACTTTGTTGACGACAAACCTTCCTTTTTGATTCTGAGGCAGCGAGCGAGCGATGATGAACACAGAGACGCGGCTGTTCTGCGTAGCCCAGCCCTGTGCCTGCCTGGCTGCCTGCTCGCTGCTGAAGCTAGCAGAGTAGAAGTAGCAGCAGGAGGAGCACTGTACGGGAGAAGCCTCTGGCTACACGAAACGTATGCCATTGTTCTTGTTCCCCTGCGTCCACAGTGCAAAGGCCGCTTGCATTCAAGTCCACGAAAAGGCTCAGGCCTATGCATGCGCCCTGCAGACCATACCATGTTTTGTTTCCCCTGCTGCCTCTGCCTCCTCTCTCTGAATCGTCCATCCACGCCGTGTATGTTCAGAGTTCAGACTCCAAAGAGAGTCCAAAAGTCTTAGTTTCAGTACACTTGGAATGATCGATCGATGTGGCTTAATTATTGCATCAAAATTAACACCAACATGTTGCTGTTTGATTCGGTCCTCCGGAGACAACAAAAACACAATACACAACGACGTACAGTAAATTTTAAGCTACACGTACTGAAGGAAAACAACACAAGCTAGCTACCAAGCTACAGAGCGAATTAACTTTAGACGATCCGATCGCAGTAACCTGCATCAACAGTGTCAAATTGCCAACGTAATCACGATGGTACTACTCCTCTTGTAGGTCCATTTCTTACTTCACTGGACAGCATCCTCAGTCGCCTGCATGCATGAGAAACTAAAAAAGATTAATAAATTAAGCCCAGGATTAATTAACTCTAGAAATGCTATGTTAGAGTGTGTAGCCCGACCCACCAACCATGAGCTATCTATATCATATTAGGCTTGCTATTCTATTATAGACCCAAGTGAAACCATAATTTTAAATCTTGGGTTTACACAATCTAAAAGACTATTTTGATGGGTGAAGACCGCTTTCACCTTATAAGTTGTTCTTCATTATTAATTAGTGATGTGGGACTAAACATAACATGCTAGTTATTAATTTGATTAATTATTCAACATGACTTGATGTAAGCAGTTAATTTACCAGCACATAGTAGGTCGCACCCTGCTGCAGTGGCTCAACGGTGACGCCGGAGTCGTCGACGAGCACCGTCTCACCGCCGTTGCGCACCAGCACGGCCGCCTCGCCGAACATCCTCACGTTGAGGTGCATCATCGCCGGGAAGCTATAGTTCGTCGTCCTCATGCACATCGTCACGTCGTCCCGGCTCACCGCCACCACCATCGCCGACGGTAGTGGCGCCGCCCCTCCCTGCAGCAACCCAGCATCCAACAGCCCTGCATGCAAAAAAAGTTTAAACAATTAATTTCAAACCAAAATTTTATGAAACCTATTCGATCAAACCAAATTCAAACAAACATCTTCATCCCAAACCAATCTCAGCATGCAAAAAGTCGGTCTGCTAAACCTATTCAAACCTCTGTAAATGTATCTATGAATGCGGAAATTCAAGCCAGAGAGTCAGACAGAGAGGCGATGTTGAAAGCATCTTTTTGAGAAGAAGTTTTGCCATGCACACGTCCAATCTCGGAAGAAACGCCCTGAAAGATATAGCTAGCTACTGATCGAGATACCAGCTTTCGAGTCAAGTGCTTGCTTGGAGATCGAGCAGCAAAAGAGGATTTTGATTGAGCACCGTCGCCCTCAATCTTTTCAACAACGTACGCATGCAAATTGATCAAAGCTCTCGATCTTTTTACCCAAGCCGGCCTCTTGAAAAGAAGCACTGCGACATGACCATACAAAGGCGCCATTTATGATCTCGATCGACGTCCCAGACCTAAGCTGGACTACTGCATACACATACACTGTTATTTTGGGATGGGTACAATAGTACTCTAAAAATAATTATATTTTGATATAATTTTTAAATGCTAGAAGTGCTTGTATTTTAGAATGGCGGGAGTTCACTCTTAGATGCATAACACTCCTAGATGCACAATATATTTTGTGCATAGTTTGCACTATTATGACAGTAGTCTTAAGTCTAGATGGCTTCAACTGTGGTTGATAAGCTATAAAGAAATGAACAAAGCATCCAAGAATAATTTATAGAAAATATTTTTATATTTGTATTGTTAGCGGTTTAAAAGCAAGCCTGTAAAATAGACTACGATAAAAAAAACCCAAAATTAACTCTAAAATTAGATTCACTAATCAAATTTCAGCTATGGTTAATAAGCCAACAAACAGACGTGATATTTTTTTTGTTTGTGATATATGTGCATCACAGTAATATATACCATATCCATCCATATTTTTTGCCTTATCCAAATGTGCGTGCAATGTTACTACAGATATTTGCATGATCTCTATCGATGTGATGCTTTCCCATCAAGAAATTGAACAGCCAATTACTGTTTGTTATGAAACCATGCATCATTTGTCCTCTCTTGGGGCGAGATCGAACAGCTCACAGTTCTTGGCCCTTTCTGTGCTGGTTTCAACAGCCTACGCGTGCATGCATGCTAACAAACTGCCAAGTTTCCCCCTATCCTTCTGTCATGGAAATGTCCCTCTTTGCATCAACAGCTAGCATATGCATATAGCATGACAAGATCGGTGCATGCACAGGAGATTTTACATAGCCTAACCTTGTCTCATTGCCTGCACCATGCATGCGTACATATGTAGCTGTTGGCATCCGATGTGATTTGCAAGATCGAGATTGGAGCCAACCGTGTACTACATACGCTGCTGTGGCTGTCTGCATGCATGCATGCAATGCAATGCAGTGCAGTGCAACCCAATACAATGCAACTATTCAAGCTAACACACAAAAGGACACGTTGTTGCCTGTCTCTAGCCATTACTCGTATCATCAGAGCGGCAAGAGTACTCTACTTTCTCCATTCATGCCAAAGCTTGCTAGAGCCAAGGTTGCAGGTAGATCGAGACAGGCCATGGCCATGCATGGCTATGCATGCACAACGTTTCATGAGCTATAGCTTGGTGGTGACCCCCCATGAGGAGACACTTCTATGCACATGCTTACAAGCATGAACAATGCAGCTACTAGCTAGCATACATCCATGCATATGATAGTAACCAACAAAAAAGGGGAGAGACAAGCTAGCATGCATGCAAGCATGCATGACTGCATGAATGAATGCAGAGTAGGAGTACTTGCAACATGATCATGAATGTGCTATCGCTAGCTAGCTACAAATGAACTGGTTTTGCAGGCATACGTGCATGCATGAACATAGTAACATAAGTACCTTGCAACTGATCAGCGAGTGCAGAGCTGGTGGCGACGACGACGTTGCTCGGCGTCGTTGCAGCAGTGGTGAACGGAAGCATGGCCGTACTAGCATCTGCAGCGGCAGCAGCAGCATGCACAGGAGAGGCAAGATGATGATGATGATGGTGATGTGGTGCCGGAGTTGCAGCAGCAGTGACGCCGATGCCGTAGTGCAGTAACCCCAGCCTCGCCTTCTCGTCTTCCCTAATCACGGCGCTCACAGCGTCGGTCTTGCTGCTCAGCTCGGTGCAGCTCATGTCCATGTAATGGCCGAACCCCTTGGAGCAGCAGCTCATGTCGTCCATGAATTCTTGCCCTTGTGCTTCGTTGCATAGGCCGAGGAGCACGCCGGGTGAGATCGATGGGTGGGTGACCGCCGGCGTTTGCGTGTGGGAGCTGAGGACGCCGCCGAGCTCCGTCGCCGGCATGTATTGGCTTTGCGGCCACTCCAGGAGGAGTGACTCCGGTGAGGTGAGCTGATCACGTGCCAGTGGTGTAGGCGTCGGTGTAGGACGGCTATGGTAGTAGAGCTGGCATGTGGGCAGCGTCGGCGGCGGCGCCGGCGAGAAAAGGTCCATGGCCGTGGCCGCCGGCAGCATCCCGGCATGGGCGGCCGCCGCGGCTGACGTCAGCGCGGCGGCGGCTGGTTTCACCGACTTGCTGGATCCGGAGGAACGGTCGGAGGAGGACGAGGACGAGGACGTGGGCGCGACGACGCCCGGGGCTGCGAGGAGATGCCGCGGCGGCGTCACGGGAGCAGGCGCCACCGCCGCAGGGTTGCTGTTTGTCGACGGCGCTGGCGCCGGCGACGACGCCGCCGCGCACGCGCGCGCCAGGGCGGCGCGGCCGTGCTGCTGCGGAAGTTGGCCGGCGGCGCGCAGCTTGTTCTTGGTGCGGGACTTGCGGTTCTGGAACCAGTAGAAGACGTTGGCGTCGCCGACCTGTCCGTACTCCTGCAGCTGCAGCCGGATACGGCGGATCTCGTCGCGCGGCGGGTTCACCATGCCGGAGTTGAAGATCCCCTCCAGGATCCTGATCTGCTCCGGCCGCGGGTTCCACCGCGGCTTCGGCTCCGGATTCCGCGTCCCCTCCTCACACCCTACACACACCAGCAAACCAACACCAATCAAAACCAAGAACTCCTCAAGAAACCCTAGCTAGCCCATGCAGCTAGCTAACCTAGCCAAGAATTAAACAGTAACATGCATATACCTGAGCAGATCAAGGAGGGCTTGCCGTAGCCGCTGCTTGCAGCAGGCGGTGAGAGGAGGAGGGAGGGGGACGAGCTGCCGCCGCCGCTGCCGCCGTTGCTGCCGTTCATGTCAGGCTGCTGCTGGTGGTGGATGCTGTTGCAGGCAAGATTGGACCTGAACATGCTCGGCCAGTGCCTGTTCGGTGAGGCCATGCTGCTGCCTCTAGCGAGATAGTTTCTGCTTGCAACGAACGAACGGTCGATCGATCGATCAGATGGATGATGGCGAGATGATGAGGGGTAGGGGCCGGTCGGGCAGCCGGCCAGGGGGGTTGTCGTCTACAGCGGCGGCTGCCTGATCTCTGAAGTCTGTAGAGGAACAGTGTGGGGGAAGAAAAGAACCCTATGAATCTGGCTATGGCTCTCTACAGAAGCTGCTGTTGCTGCTGCTAGCTTATAATGGCCTCACCTACCCCAGTACATGTGTGTAGCAGGGTTACACAGCACAGTTAATGCCATCACTCTCCTTCTCCTTCCTTCCTTTTGTTTTGCTCCCTTGGACTACTTGTGCACCTGCATGGGGGAGCTAGATTGATTGTGATGACGATCAGTGATGGCTCATGAGATTTGTTGAATATTGCATTGTTTCATACTCATGGAGAGTACGAGTAGTAGTGATGGATAGTGAAGGCTAATTAAAAGGATGCAGTATTGCAGTGTAAAAGTACTCATGGAACAAATGGATGCATGGATACAAGCAAGCATTGCCTGCCTAGACTGTTGATAGCTTGGTAGCTACTATCAGGCAGGGGAAGTACACTAGGTGTGATTGATTCGTCCAGTTCGTCGAGCAAGGAAGACAAGGCAAGTGACTTTCTGCCTGGCCTTCTATTAGTACCAGTACCTTTGCATCGGAGAATATCAGGGGGGCCTAGTGATTAACCAACTACTATTTGTACTTCCATGTCACTGAAAGTAGTTTTTTCTTTCACCATTGAAAAGTTGTTCATTTGAATTCGTGTTCAGCATATCATTTTGTTTTTGTCCGTAATGTTCATCAGTTCATTTTGTCATTGCACGGCTAATTGTCCCTCCATCAGTCATTCGGCGGATAGGTTTTTTTGCCACTTAATGAGATGCTCCTTGTTTCTTGCACGCCAATTAAATAATGGAATTGTTAACCTTCATTCAACAGAAAATCCATCTCCAAATCTTGCATATTTTGGGCCACCGGATGTGCTTCGGTTCGTGCTCCAGTGCCCTTCTCCTCCAGCTTCGGTGGCCTCCTCCTCTTCTCCGGGCTTAGAGGAATGGTCGTGGACGGTGGTTGAACCAACAGTGGGCCACAAGGCGGCAGCAGGCGTCACCGGAGCTACGGGGATGGAGGAGGGTGGTGGACCAGCATCGGAGGCGGGGCGAGGCGAGGGGAACAAGAGGGGTTAGGAGATGGCGGCAAAGTTCACCCTACCAGCGGTAGCGTGGTAACTACGAAAAACTATGATAAATTCGTATTCTAAATTTTGAACTCCACGCGGTAATACATGATTACCACGCCGTAAGCCACGGTAACCGCGACGGGTTGAAGCTAAAAAGAAAAAAAATATAAAACATAGTAAAAATTTTAGAAAATTGTCAAAAATTAAGGAAAATTGTAGATATCTCTAAAAAAATAACGTAATATGGCATAGATTTTTTGGCATAACCTTTGCTACACCTTTTACGCTTAAATAAAGTATAAATCATATCCCAACACATCTCTTATTATTTTTTATTTTTTCTAATTTCGATAGAGCTCCAAAGTATGAAGTAAATTTCATCATTTTTCACAAACTTTGTTCAACAGATAGCAATAGAAATTAGGTACTACTTGTAGGATTTTTTTTGAATTTTTCTCAATTCTTTTCAAATTTAAATTCAAACAAAATTCATCAAACCTTACAGACGATTACCCTTACCGACCCCTTGTGGTAAGCACGGTAAGGTGAACCCTGGGGGGCAAGCAATGGGCTGATCCGGCGGCAGGAGCCACCAAAGGAGGAGGAGGATGGGACAGGGGAAACTTGCCGGATCTCAGAAAGACGACCAACTGATTAGGTGGTGGTAGATCCGGCAGCGGGAGCTGCCGGAAACGGTGGAGGAGGGCAGGGTGGGTTCATCTCGCCAGAGCAGATAGGAGGATGGAGGTGGCGGCAGAGGAGGACGGTGGCGAGGAAAAGGATGGCGACCTCAGCGACTAGGAGAGAAGAGTAGGGGTTAGGGTTTGGTTTATATGCTAAGTGGTTTGATAGATTCGGACCGTTTGATCTCGATCAGACGGTTGAAAAAAAGACTGAGATGAGGGGGCTTTTCTTGCAAATATGTTACATAGGCGGTCCCTTTAAATAATTATCAAATATTTTATGTTCAAAACCAGGATGCACAGACGATATGGGAGTGGAGAAAAAGAAAGATGCTCTCTACCATGCATCCGATACGTGCGGAAACGTCGGACGCACTGCAGCCTGCATGCTGCTCTCCTCTCTCTACCGCTTTTCGTGCAGTCCTCCTCTCCCTTCTGTCATCACTGGTTCTTGCATGCAGCTCTCCCCACCCCCAATTCTCTCTCTTATGCTGCAACTACTCTCTAAAAATACATATGCATTTAACTTTTATTTGCGAGATTCAACTGATATTTTCTCTCAAATTACTTATCCAATCTATAATCCGATTATACCGTTGTATTTGTTGCAATTAAACCTTTATAACAATATCTCACATGATTGTATTTCTAGTAAAAAATTTATATGTTTTAACCATCAAAATTTGATGTTTCACATACGAGAAACGAATGTTTTAACTATAATCCGACTCTGTTGCACATTTTAAGTTTTAGCTTTTATTAATTTTTTTGATGTTTTAGTCATTGAGACCATGCTTCATGCAGTGTTGTCAAATGTTACATCTATTTTATTCCGTTGCCCTCTATGGATGAATGCGTGGATGCATGGAAGATCTTATGGAGCTTCAAAACAATTTTTCTCCTTAACTATTTATCTGATCCGTGATCCGATTATACCATTTTATTCGCTATAATTAAATCTTTATCATAAGATGTCACATGATTATATTCTAATGGGAGAAAAATAAAATATTTTTTCATCAAGTGATAAACATTTTTCGCTAAGCAATGAAACGTATGAAACAATTTTTATTAAAATATTTTTTACCGAGTGGTGAAATATCTAAAATATTTTTTTACATAGGGTGAAACACCATCTGGTATTTGTAAAATATTGAACGTCCGGGCCTTAGTCTCCTCCGGAGAAAAAACCAAGACATTGTTTTGAGATGGCAAAAAAAAAGGGAACAAGTACTCTGTAACTTCAAAAACAAATTTCCCATTATAAATTTCAACATCATCTCAACTTCAATGGGCCTGGCAAAAAAAAATCATTATAAACTAATCAGATGTGTATCGATTAACTTGCCATCATCACTGACTCGCTGTGCTTGTAATGCAATGAAACTATGAAAGGACTAGAGGACCCGATCGATCGAATCTGATGCGAACAATTTGGAAAATCATCAGAAACCGACCATCGATCGTCTCTGCTGTCTCCCCCTCTCTCGTGGTAACCCTCCAGTCAAAGGTCAAAACGAGCGTCAATCCATTCCATGCTATATATAAACTCTAGTTTCCTCTCGCACGCACGCACACTCTGATCGATCAGCTGGTTTCTTGTTGGTATTAAATGGCAATTTTGGATATGATCCACGATGGCCGGCCGGGAGAAGTGCCGGGCATGCAGGGTTCCATATGCATCGATCCGGCCGGCCGGCGAGTGATGAAGACGATGCTCTTGTAGCTACACGATCAATGGATACGCAGTGCAGTAGTAGTAGAGTATTCTAATACTGGATCGTGGATGCAGCTGGTGTGCAGATCGACTGCAGGGTGGAGTAAATGATGCAGGGAGCTAGCTGTGGCTGGCTACGAGCCGAGGGAAAGCCGGAGGTAGCCAGGGCGGATCTCACGCACGCTCGCGTGTCGTTTGCTCGATCGCAGGGAGCGAGAGTTAAGGCTTAGTTTGAAGGCGATAAAGAGAAAGAACAATAAGATGAGTTATTAGTATATAATTAATTGAGTGTTTATTATTGTAAATTTAAAAAATAGATTCATATGATTTTTTAAAACAATTTTTATATAATTTTTTTTTTAAAAAACACACCATTTAACAATTTAAAAAGTGTGCTCATGTTTAACAGTTTAAAAAGCGTATTTATGAAAAACAAAGAGAGCTTGCATCTCTTCTTCTACATTCAAACAGTAGCTTAAGGTATGGTTTGCTCTAGCTTTTATGTTAAGTTTTTTTCTGACATAAAAAAATCATTAGTGTATGATTAATTAACGATTAGTTATTATAAATTTAAAAAATAGATTATTTATTTTTAAAGAAATATATATATATATATATATATATATATATATATATATATATATATATATTAAAAAAAAGTATTGTTTAACGTCTTAGAAAACTGCTTACGGAGGAAAACGAGATAAAAAGCTCGAATCACAAGCGAGCCTGGAGGAGTCGTGCGACGAGGAAGACCGCCTTCTGATTGGGGTCGGAGCGCCCGGGAGTAATTGCATTTGCAGCCTGATTCGGGGCCACACGTACGTGTGCGTGTCTTGCAGTGGCATTGACTCGAGGCGGATGCGACACGGACACACGGGTGGCTGGGTGCACGAACGCGTTGCACGCTGTGCTGTGATGACTACTGCTGTCACGCTCTCTTTCTTATGTTTTTACATATATCTTTGGGGGCTTTGTACAACAACCGATCGAGTTGGGTTGAATGGGCCCGGCCGGCCGTCCGGCCCATAACTGCAAAGCAGTTGCTCACCGTCGCCGTGGACGAGCAGTATCTGTTTGTTTCTTGTATCTTAAAATAAAAAATCTAATATTAAATATGACACATCCTAATACTACTTATATATAATATTGAGATTGTGACGTGCTTTGCGCGTTCACCATGGCAGCAGCAGCATCATGCATGAATGGAATGCAATCACGGCGAAGCGTGCCATTTTTGCTGAACTGCCCTGACAGGCTTGCCTCCTTTGAGCGAGACACGAATCGGAAGCGCTGCTTCTCCTGCCTTTTGGGGGACCAGGACCACAGCAATGGCAATGGCAATGCCAATGCACGCAGGCATGGGGATTAGGGCACGTCGGGACGAACCAACGACCAACCCGGGCCACCCTACCATTCAAGCCATCTGCGTCGGGAATCTTCCTGCCTGTTGCCGTGCCAGGCGCGACATTTTTTTTGTTCAATTCGATCGTGTGGGAAGGAGGCAAAACAGAGAGCTAGCTACCTCGCTCGCTAGCTCGAGTTACTGTCCACTAAATCGTCAACTGTACCAATGTATCTGGGAGGGGAATTTTTTGTCCCTCGAGAAGTTTTCTCAATTTATATGTGCCACATAAAAAAATTATCAAAAAATTGAAAAGATATATCAATGTACAGTATATCACTCTACAAATATATAAGTTCAAATTCAAATTATACAAGTAGAAATAAATTTGATTGTGAATATTACCTAATATTTATAGTCAAATTTGTTATTTTTATTTCTACTGATACAAGTTAAATTTAATGTTATATATTTGTAAAGTGACATATTACATACCGGTGTATTTTGTTAAATTTTTTTTAAAAAATATAACTTTTTACATGACATAAAAAACGACCTCGAGGAACAAAAGACTTCCCCCCTATATCTATACATGTATATGTGTTCATGAAGCTAAATACAAACAGAGAGCATCAACTGCTAACCACCACATGTGTTGCCAAGTAAATACTCCCGGAGAAACATGGCCAGATCGATACGTTTTGGAAACCGCTTAGCATTTTATAATAGTATACTATCCGAGTATATATACACAACATGTGGCGTGACATGATTTGTGTCCATTATCTTGTGAAATCTTGATGTACGGATACATGGGAAAATATACAGAGCCACAGGCAGGCAAGCACCAAATACGTCTACATGCAGCTTGGCATTTCAAATTGTATAGTAACTCCGTGCAGGCTCAAGTCCATTGAATGATCCATGAGTTGATCCGCGGCACGGAAAACTTAAACTTGTCTGGTAGCGAGCGATCGTGTACCGGAAGTCGTCTGATTTTTTCGTATTCGGAGCGCCGTGGAATCGTAGCACGCAGCCAACAAGCAAGCGTGTTCCAACCTTAGTACAATTCTCACAGGTCGCCGGTGCCGCGTTGCTATGCAGATGCGACCTGGTATCGGTTTGATCCGAGTCTGACCTCTCTCTTCGATCTCTCCACGTCGACGGCCTGGGCGCTCACCGAAGGTTCAGATGCGTCGGACGCGTGATAAAAATATGACCACGTCCGGTTTCGCTCGGAGAATACAGAACACTGCAAAAACGCCCGAAAATGACCCCAAACGAGCCGGTTTTGCTGTCGGCCTCGGAGCACCGACGTGCAACGGAGATCGTGGACGGAAGTTTGTTGGAGGGTGACAGGTGTGCACGGAAGGTACAGAGACACAAACATGTATATAGGTTTGGGCCTTCCAAAAAATAATAATCCTACTCATGTGGTTATTCCTATTAAAAGGTGTTCCTACCAGCTCTTAAACGCTCACGGGCTAACCTTCCCTTCTACAGGACCTAAGATAGGTTTTTATATCCTATGACCCTCACCGCTTACCGCTTGAGGAAAGACAAAAACATTGTACATCATCATTATCACATCCTGAAAATCAGCCGAATTAAAAATTATTTTTGGGTAAATGAAAATACAAGATTACGCTAGAAATTTTGTCTGTGAAAGTGTTTAAATAAAATTTTCAAAATTTTCCAATATTAAAAATCCCAAGTTTAAATTTTTAATTAAATACTTGAATGCTTTTGTATTCCCTAGGTTTTGTCGGAATATTTTAAGCGTTTAAGTATTTATAATAATAAATTCTTCATGTTTCGTAGTAGCGTTTACTTCTGGTAATTTTCCATGGTTTAATAAACTCTCTAAAATTTTCTCGGAATTTTCGGAGCTCTAGAATTAATTTTAGTGTAATAAAGATTATTTTAATAATTAATTAAAAAGGAAATAAAATTCTTTTCTTTTCACTTGTTCGGGTCATACCTGCTTCAGTCCCTTGATGTCTCTCCGTTCACCTTGAGCTTTGGTTCCTCCTTCTTTTAATGACTGTGTGTCATTTCCAAAACCCTAGAATCTCTTTTGATTTCTCAATCCCTTCATCTCCGGAATATTTACAATATTCTGAATGTCTCTAAATTCCCGACATTCCAATATTCCCCTAAAAGATTCTCCACCCTTGAGTCCAAAAAAAAATATATTCCTATAATTTTGGATGTTTAGTTGTTTCCATGTGTATCCCCAAAATATACCTATATATTGGATATTCAATTCCTCGAATATTCCGATTTCTCGATCGCTGTGAAATATCCTCCAAAATGCCAGCTTCCATAATACTCCCGAGATTTCCATTCCCGAAAACAATACCCAAAATATTCAAAATATTCTAAAATTCCAAGCATTTTCACAATTATAGATGCTCCAAAAATATTTCCCCTAGAACCCTAATGTCCCTGTTTTGTTCGAATCCTCTACACACGCGCGCGCGCGCCCACACACACACACACACACACACACACACACACACACACACATATATATATATATATATATATATATATATATATATATATATATATATATATGTATGTATGTATGTATGTATATATTCCGGGTATCGGAATATTCTCAAAATTCTAAATATTTCTACAACATTCAATCTGGAAATATTCCTCAAATTCCTAATTTCCAATATCGCGAATTTTGGGTTTTTTCTAGAAAAGCCCATTCCTTTTTATCTTTTTCCCTTATCTTCCTTTCCCCTTCTTTTTTTCTTTTTCCTCCTTTATTCCCTCCCCCTCTCCTATTCATCTTCTTTCCCAGACCCCTTCTCTCTTTCTCAGCTAGAGTTCGGCCCAGCCGAGCCTACCCCTACGCAGCTCCCCGGCCCGGCCTGGCCCTGGCCTCCCACGCCTTCCCGAGCCTGCCCCTGCGCAGCTCCCCGGCCCGGCTTGGCCTTGGCCTCCCATGCCTCCACTCAACCTCGGCCCACCGCTGCAGCTGAGCCCTGGCCTGCCCACCTTCGGCCCGCTGGCCTACGTGCCGCCGCCATCGCCCCTAGGCTCCTGACGCCGCAACGGCCGCCGCAAAAGCCACCTCGCGCCGCCGCCTATGCCCTACATATATATGCCAAGCCGCCACCGTACCTTTTTTGTGCCCTAAGCTGCTGCCCCCATGCCCCAACATCATCGCATCGCTCCGCCCCGCATCGCCGCTCACCCTTCTAGTGCGCCGCTGCCCCACGCCTGCGTGCCGTTGTCACCGCCTCTGCTTCGCCAGCCGCTGTGCCGCTTGCAACTGCACCACGCTGTCAGTCCTCCTTAGCCAGCGCTGTCCCTTCTCCAGTGTCGCCACCGCACAGCTGCTTGCCCATCGCCGCCACTAGGTGCTGTTGCCGAGGTCGCCGCCCCTGTGCCCCTTCGGCCACACCGCTTGCACGACGTCGCCACCGCCATCGTCTTCGATCCCCGCTGCTGGTGAGCTCCAGGCCCGCCGCAATCTACTTCAAACCGGAGCCTGGTTTCCCCTCTTCGCTCCTATGGCTCCCTGTCGTTTGTCGCCGTCGGTACGTCACCACTTGCTGTGCCGCCCCATGCCAGTCACTACCCTGCCTACCGGGCGTCGCCGTGGCCGCCGTCGGACCCCATCCTACCAGCGCCGGCGCCATGGGGGCAGGGAGCCGTTGGTTTCATCCTTCCCCGAGAATGACAGATGGACCCCACGTGTTAACTCCGAGTCGATCTCAACCATGGATGCTCCTAGAACTAATCCGGTCCGTCCGATCCACTTTAAACTCCAGATGAAATCCTAACTGTCGATCTCCTCGGGTTAGATCTCAGCCGTTGGATTATTGTACTCTAGTCATCTGCCACCTCAGCCCTAATCGCCTCGTCATCAATCCTTATCAGCCACCATCTCATCCTTTTGCTCACGTGGTGTCCATGTCAGCTAGTTGATCCACCATTCTCTCTTTTCCTTGGGTATGTGAACCAAGTCTACCATGGGCCAGCCACTGACCTGTGGACCCCACAGCCTTTATCCAGTCAACAATATTTATTTCAATTCCAAAATCTAGGGAATATTCTTGAGAATATTCTTTCTCTTTTACTTTTCGGATTTTCTCTGAATTGAATATTCCGGAAGCCATATTTTTTCGTCCGAACTCTGATTCAACTCGTTTTTCTTCCTAAATTCATCTAAAATCATGATCTACCTGTTTATATAATTTTTATGTACTGTTTATTTGGAGTTTCTTAGGGTTTTCCTTGTTTTACGTGTAGTCCGTCGTTTTTGTCGTTTCGGAGGGTCGCGAAGATTGCGGAAGGATTCAAAGGATCGCTTGAAGACTTTTCTGTTGCAAGGCAAGTCAGATGACAATTCCCTTGAGCATGTTGATCCCATTTGCAAAATCTATTTTTGTTTTAACGTTATTGCATGCAAGATTTGGAATGTCATTATGTATATGTATTATTATTCCAATATTCCTTGAATATGGCCGTTTTGTTGTTGATGCCTATACCTTGATATCTTGGGTGATTAATATGGACTAGCTGGATGATTATTTATTGATCTAGCTAAATTATTTAGGATCTGCTTAGCCATGCCTAGGAACTGTAGTGTCATTTCATGTGGGAAACTAATGATTCACTCATCGTTAACTAATGGTTAATGGCTATTGTTTCACGACCGTTGGTCGTGGTTGGTTAATTAATTACGTCAACTAAAACTTGTCTGGATGGTGGGTTGTGAGCACCAGGTTCGTTATGTTGCTAGCGGTGCTCATGACAATTATGGACCGGTTCGCGGACTACTTGTTGCGAAGCATTTACCGTACTAACCACAAGCCAAAATGGGCAATGACTGCATCCGTAGTGTAGCGAGTTCAACAGGAGGCACCACGGTGTGTTGTGGCTATGTCAATAAGACCACCATGGCTATGTCAATAAGTCCATGTTCTGGGCGTTGGATCGTCTCCCTGTTGGGTGCCTGATCAATTCCTGCCGGAGACTCATAGTTCAGTGGGTATTGTTCTATTGGGCGAGTTGCATGAAAGGTCTTATCACAATCTCTATTTGGGTACTTTCGGATATCGCGACACATGGCGGACATGATGTTGAGATTGTGTCTTGTGGGTAAAGTTGTACATCTCTGGCCAGAGTAAAACTATTCGAATAGCCGTGCCCGTGGTTAATGGGCGGGCCTAGCAATGTTTTCTGTGATTAGTTCTACACTACACGTTAATGGTGATAAATGATGGAATCTGTATAGCTCCAATTTGGAGAGTTATGGTTTGGGCCTGAACTGCGTTGGAGCGTTGTTTAGAGAGTGGTTTAATGTTGATAATAATTAAACTACACTGTTTTCAATGTTTTTAAATGTAAATGTTTTAAATGCTGTTTTACGCAAATAAACCATACTATGCCATACGATAATAATTTTGCATTTCCATATGTGACTTGTTGAGTACGGTGGGTGGTACTCAATCTTTCTACATTACAATCATCAAAGTGAAGCTTTACGAGGAGGAGAAGTTGGTGTTTGGCTTATACCCCAGTTGAGCTGCATGTGGCTTGCTGCTGCTGCTTCGCTAGTTGTTGTTCCACTGCTGATTTCTTCTGTGTGAGGACTAAGTGCCTCTGTTGTAAATATTTATCATTATTTCGTTTTGATTATGTTTATCAAATTATTGATTTGTATACCTCGGCTGGTTCCTGGACGAGGATTTAATGCACAAATTAGTTTTGAAAATTCTGGTGAATTTCTGGGCGTGACAATCATAAAGTCTAAGCTAATTCCTTTAAGTCAACGCTAAAACACTGTAGAATCAATCGTCTTGTGGGACTCCACACTGGACCCATCTCTGTTCTTCATTCTCTCTCATAGACTTCTGGTATACTCCGCTAGAGAGAGAGAGTGTGTATAGGATACGCCATATCTCTCAGCGTTAAGCTGAGAGAAAAACTACAGGAAATTTGAGTAAATGCGATGGACGACTCTGCAGCCTGCACATCTCTCCCAAGGACCACGTGGTATTCAGTTGGACACCTAGGCACTTGTCTTCAACTCGCGAGGCTACCACCTGGCCACCCTAAGGCGGCTGGGGTGCTCACTATCAGACACCTAGAGTGCATGGTTCAACTTCCTCGAGAGCCGTCACTTGGTGGCTCTCAGGAAGTAGTGACCTACCTGCTCCACTTGACCCGGTTAGTCAGGGTACACATGGCGGTCCCCGAGCATTTCGAAGTAGTGAACCATGATTGGGAACATGTCACGACCTGCTTCCCAGACATCCAGCTAACACATACATTTTCTAGCCCACGGGCCGTGTGGTAGGCTCTAGGCAACTCAGTAGGACGGACTCTAAACCCGGGTCCACGGGCCCCTTCAAGTGTAACGCCCTAGCGTTAGGCGTAACTAAATTAAATAAAAAACCTATTCGCGAAAATTTGGTTATTGTTCACAGTCGTGTTTGCGTGCAGAGATCTCAATCGCTCTCTCTAAATCAAGTTCCACACCTTGTGATCAACTCCCCATCTCCAAAATCAATCCAAAATTCAAATTCATCCATCCATTGTTTCCCTCCAAAAATTCAGCACAAAAATCAAATCCCCTTTATTCCCTCAAACACCAATTCTCCTATGGGCCGCAGTCCATTCCTTCTTCCTCCCCTCTGCGGCCCATCCCTGTGCCGCCGGCCCACTTCGGCTCTCCCCCGTGCGGGCATGTGCCTCGCACGTGTGGAGGCCGACACGAGAGACAAGATTATCTCCTCCTCTCTCTCTCTCTCTTCCTCATCGTCTCTCTCTTGCTCGCTCCCAATCCCGCTCGACGCTGATCGATTCAAACCATGCCTCGGATGCCTCCCCTTCCCGCTCGGGCGTCGACCAACAGTACCGCTGCCATCACCCCACCCTGCGTCGGTGACCACCTTGTCACTGCTCGCCGCCAACCGACCTTGCTCGGCTTTTGCCGTCACCCCCTTGCATCATCTCGGTCCGCCGCTAGAAGCCAACACACGGAGCCGTTTCCTCCGCGCCCCAGTCTAGCCTCGCCTAAAATGGTAGTTCTCGGCCTCCTCTTTCGCTGCCGCTTTTCCCCCTTTTCCCTCCTGAGCCGAACACAGCCCTCTGCCATTTGGCCTCTACCGCTAGTGGACTGAGGTGTTGACGCCGCCGTGCCAGTCTGTCGACCCCGCCTCCTTGACCATGCTAGGGAGGCCACTATCTATGGGAAATCCCCCTCGTAGCCCCTCATTGAACCGACCTTCGGAGGGCTATAAAAAGCCATCGTCATTCCTTTGTTCTCTCCTTTCAAGACCCTGTTAACGCCAAAATTTGGTAAGGACCTGTATCATATTCGGTCAAGAGGACGGTTGCAGTCGGATAATGGAAATTGATCCAAGAAGCAGACCGAGTCTGAGAAGGAGCCGTGAAGACCGCGCGTGGCAGTTAATTACTATAGTTATTAGGAAAAGGTTTATTTCTTTTAGGAAACCTGACCTCGTGTCCGGTCAGGTCTCGTTAGTGTTTTCTGTTATAGATAGGAAATCATATATCGTGTCCTATAAGGACTCATGTAACTCGGGGTATATATACGTATGCCCGGGGACCTTGTAATATATCACAACGATCAATACAAATTCGGCGCATCGCCACCCCTCCGACGGGATCCTGCTTCTCGAGCCGGGCTGCATCGGTTAGGTCCGAACTCCTGCGAGAGGGTAAGTCTCGTCACACCGACTACCAATCGGCTAGGACTTCCTCGGTTAGGTCCGATATTCTAGTCGGTTTATGGTAGTCGGCTTACCACGATATATTTACTTTATCTATGGCTGCATCAGTTTAGTTTGATCTCATAGATTGACTAGGTATATCACATCACGTGTGCACAGATTGTATCGACTTATTGGGAGCGATTTATCATCAGTTCGTGCTGCATCGGTTAGGTCCGACCTACTGAACTGCTAGTGATAAGTCGATCCTGCTGAGCCGATGCGTTGTGTGCAGGCGCTTTATCGGAGTGTATAGCCGATAAGTTATTTTCATCACGATCGCATTATATCTATCGACTCATCGAGGCATTGTTATTATTGTCGGTCTGTGCTGCAACGGTTAGGTCCGATCTACTAGACTGACGATAATAGCTTTACTCTTAATAAGCCGATGGTGTTGTGCGATGGTGTTATCGGAGTGCTTAGCCGATAAGTTACCTGTTAAAGCTGACTACATTTATTCATTGTTTTATCCTGTGTTCGCTTTATTAAGCAGTCGGCTAGCTTATCAATTATTTATCATTTACGTTATTGCATATTTTATTATTTGTTCTTGCCTGTATTATTGTCACAATCGGCTAAGGGATAGCCGATGGGTTCATTCTGCCGATCCAAGCACAAGTACAAGCAGGTTCCCGGGCACGACCCCAGGTAAGGGCCCGGGCATGAGCCCGGGTAAGGACCAGTGCATGGGCCCGGACAGAGGACGAAGATCTTGGGAGCCGATATGAGCAAGGGCCCGGGTGCAGGCATACCTTCATAATAATACCAGTAACACTAGATCATGATCAGCTAGGATCTGTTTGATTTATTCATGCATTATACTTGCTTATTTTATCTAGCTTATAGCCGGTTTTCGAATATCTATTCGATGATCGGTTAGCATGATATTTGTTTATTATTACATTATTGTCCTTGCCATCATCGGTCTTAAGCCGACGTATAAGTGCTACAGTGTACATCGGCCATCGGCTGATGAAACGAGTCTAGATCGGCTTCCAGCCGATTGGCTCATTGATCTAACATTTTCCTCCTTGTCAATTACAGGGTCAAATTGACTGGCACGCCTACGAACCTCAAACTTTAGGACCTGCACTGGAGTGAAGCAAATCTCCCAGGCCTTCGCGTGTCACCCAGACGCCGAACCAGGACCCGGCGGTTTTCGGCGTCAACAGACCCCTCCGACTCCGTACCACCTTGGAGCTCCCCGCGTCGCGTCGAGCACGCTGCCGTGCTCGGAGATTGCCACTGTCGTCGCTGTCGGCCGCCTCCTCCCTGCTGCATCGTTTGGGCCAAGGCCGAACGATCACGTTCATGCCGTCGACATCCCTTCACGGCGCCTCTTCATTGCGGTAGCTCCCCATCTCTCTTGTCTGTTCTTGCCCTTCTCCTAGACCGCGAGATAGCTCGCTATCATCTCTGTACGCCAGTGCGTGCACTGTAGCTGTCGCGCCACAGTTGCCGCTCCACCACGATTGTGTTCGCTATCGCCCGCCTAATGGCGTCAGCTGCCACCAATCCTTACCCCGGGGACAGGATCTAGAACCCCTAGGGAGCCCCCATGCCCAAGGAATCGAGCCGTAAGGCCCTAACGGCGAAATGCCCTTTTCTCCGCCATCGTCACACGCCACCGCGATTTCTCGCCGTCGTCCCCCGACTGGCGGATCCGAGTCGTTGGATCTCTTCCCCGAGCTCTGTCCTCCCTGCTCATGCCTCATCTCTGCCCACCTTCTGGAGGGATCATCTCGGTGAACCATGGCATTGTCAACCGTCGGATCAGCACACTGTGCTTCGTCTACCTCAGTCCGCCTCGGCCTTGCCTTGCCACACGCAGCAGTGAGACGTGGCCACATTTCCCCTGCCTTCCATGTGCACGGTCCACTGCCACTGTTTGGCTGCGCCTGGGCCCTGCCGTTCCTGATGCACCATGAACCGACGGATATGCCAAAGACTACCACATCCCTAGCCACGTCCCTCTGTGAACCCATCTCGCATGCACCAAGAGGCCGACCAGCGGGCCCATACCGCGAATTAGGGCCCACCGGTCAGACCTCGCTCGCATCTATCCGCCGGTCTCCTAGGCCGTGAGGCTGATTTGGCCCACGTTATCTCTGGACGCCATCCGATAGGCCACCTAATCCCCGAACCGGCTCGATGGCCCAATCCCTTCCTTCCCGGCGGCCGTGGGCCTAGCCCATCGCGCGCGCCATCCTTTTACTCTCTCGGCTGGCCCCTGGGCCTGGGCTGTCAGGGGCCCAGAGGAAAATAAAGACGAGAAAATCTTTTTCTAAATCATTTCCAGTACTCTAGTAATTCCAAATAACTTCAAAAATCCATATCTTCTCAACCATTCGTTCGATTGGTTCCATTCCACTTCCTAAATTTTTCTAAAAATGAGATCTATCCGATAGAACGCTTAGAGGTCACTAATAGGGCTATTATCTCAGTCCTTTCGTTGAGTTGTCTCGTTTCACGTGTAGCATCGGAGTCGGAGGAGCCTTAGGGCGCGGATCTCGAAGGTGAAACTTTAGGCCTTGAGCAAGGCAAGTTACCTTTGAATATGTTGCGCCCATAATTACGAAACTAAGTATTTTATTTGACAAGATTGCAATAAACTAGGTTACACTAAAATGATTTCTTGGCCACGGTCGCGAGATGACTGACAGGTCGCCAACCTAATTGCTGCATTGACTCCTTGATAATTGTGATCCCCTGAACATCCTTGTCACCTCCATTGACTGATCCCAGTACCTGTGTCGACGGGCATGGTACCGGTGATCGACTATCAGATTTAAAAAGGACTACGATGGGTAAAACTTGGGTTTATAAAACTTTGAAAAAATCCGACACCTAGGTCGATGTCTTGAAAACAAAATGATTTTATAAAGCCCGCGATGCGGGGATCGTGCAAGTAGGACGAGTCCCCCGCATTGCAGCTAACGACCAATTCCTTTGGAATTTCATCCGAATATATAACAATACAACCACATGGGTAATATGGGACAACCCCTAGCTGAGTAACTAGCCGCCTAGGGACGCCTTGCATGTCATTGGACTGTGGATTGTGCGGGAGGACGACAGGGATGCCTCCTGGGTTCCTGGCACAGTATGGTTGTGGACCTCTCCAGTTGGCATGAGGTAACATGGTGTCGACTTCGGAAATGCCTTGTCGCGAAAACCCCTAGTTGCTAGTCGTGTCTGTTCATCGCGAGCTGGGTGATAGGGTAAGTCGCGTCGTGTGGGTAAAGTGTATCCCTTTGTAGAGATCTAAACTGTTTGAACAGCCGTACCCATGATCATGGGTGGATATGAGGTGATTTCTTAGCGTAGTTTTGTTTGACTACTACTTGTAAAAGGATGTTGTAGATCGGGAATCTGTTTTTGGAAAAACTTGGTGGAGTTGTCGTGGACAGCCAGGCTGTGGGCCCGTTATTGTTGGATTAGCTGGTGTAGCTAGATCCCAGAAGCCAACTCTTGACAGTTGCGCTGAATCAAAGACTTATACAACTCACTTCGACCGGACGAGATTACACCTTGCTCAGGTTGTCGAGAAGCACACACTTAGAATACTCAAAAGAATTCCGAAAAAATGATTGACAAAATAACTAGCTACTCTTTGAAGCTTGCATTAACCACTTAAGTTCCTATGATTTATTGAGTACGCTAGTACTCACTCTTGTTCTGTATATATCTATTCCCTCTAGTGCTGGAAGACGAGATGGATCCAACCGACGAGGAGTTCTTCTAGGAGTAGGCTGACATCGAGGAGTTTTAGCGTTTCGGCTTAGTTCCTGAGTCGTGCTTGTAGCTTTGGGCTAGTTTCCGTTTCTGTTCTTTTGCTAATGTATCGTTGTGAACTCGGGGTATGTCCGTAGTTCCAACCTGCTTGTAAGACTATGTCTATTAATAAAGACAATTGCGCTATGACAGTTCCATCGCCTGTTATACCAACACTATATTTCTAGGACTGGTACGATTATGCAGGATAAATCTACGGCTCAGACTCGTCCTTCCCGAAAGGTCAGTTTAGAGCGTGACATCGAGTCTCGGATGTCCATGCCTCGAGCGCCTCTCTGGACGGAGGATGGACACGTGGACCTGCCTGCACCTCTTGGATCCAAACCAAGGTAGGAGGCACCAGCCCATGATCCACGTAGAAACTTGTCTTCCGTGCTAAGTAAACAGGCTGATCGGGTACCTCTTGGTCTGGGCGTTAATAATTTTCAACCCTACCAAAATTTACTAATACTAAATTATGGCATATTTTGGTGTTACCAAATTTTGATAGGGTTTAGATGTGTTTGGTTTATAGCCTTATCAAATTTTGATATAATTTTTAAGCATGAATACTTCTAGAATTACCAAAATTTGCAAGAGTAGCAATGAAAATATGTTTAGTTTAATACCCTATCAAAATTTAATGATACTAAAATTTAGAAGGGTTAAAATTGAAAATAAAGTGAACAAGCCCTTCGCGGCCGTCCGCTCCGTGCCGCTCGGGCTGCGTCCGCACCGGCCTCATCCAGGAGCCACCGCCGAGTCTCGTAGCGTTGCACCGGAGAAACCCCCAAAAGAGCACCGAATCGAGCCGTTTTTGCCGTGATTTTTTGCCCGCCCGTCGCCGCGCCGACCCGCTCGGGAGCTCGGCCTGCGCGCGACTAACCCAACCCAACCCGCGTCCGCACCGGCGCAAGCACGGGCACGATCCATTCCCTTCCCGCACAAAACCACCAAAAAACTGGGGAGAAATCGAGACCCGAACCGCACCCGGCAAACGCTCTCCGCCTCCGCCCTCCTCCCTCCTCCCCCACCCGCTCCGTCGGCTCGGCTCCTCCTCCTCCTCCCCTTCCGCTCCGCCCCTCGCTGCCGCGCGCCGGTGTCCCGCCGGCGGCGAGAGAGGGGAGACGATGGCGTACCGGGCGGACGACGACTACGACTACCTGTTCAAGGTGGTGCTCATCGGGGACTCCGGGGTGGGCAAGTCGAACCTGCTGTCCCGGTTCACGCGCAACGAGTTCAGCCTCGAGTCCAAGTCCACCATCGGCGTCGAGTTCGCCACCCGCAGCATCCACGTCGACGACAAGGTCGTTAAGGCCCAGATCTGGGACACAGCTGGACAAGAAAGGTATCCGATCCCCCAGATCCGCCCGTGCTCCGCGAGCTCCATTGATTTTCTTCTTGCTAGATTGGCCCGCCCTTCGTTTGAGGTTATTAGTAGGTTTCTCTCCTGTGGATCTCTGATTTGCTAGATTGGTCCGCCCATTCGTTTGAGGTTATTAGTAGGATTCTCTCCTGTGGATCTCTGATTTGGTGATATTTAATTGCCGCGCCCATATGATTGACCTGATTAGATTAGATCCTTGTAGAGTTAAAAGAGTGAGAAGAATTTGGTATCCTTTCAATTCATAGGGTTCCTTGATTACACCCTAAAATGTTCCATGCTATGACATTTTTGGCTGTAAGCTAGTATATGGTAGGCAAAGATTGTGTTGGATCAAGCATGGCATAGAGCAGATTGTTATGTAGTGACATCTAGATTGTTATGGAGCTAGAAAGTGTGTAGAATGGGAACAAAAAGTTATAGCCAATGTCCTGTGCTGAACAGTTAGATTGATGGAGTATGTGGCACATTATCACCTCCTGTGCTTAATTATTGTTTCAAGCGCTTTTGCTATTTATTAACTAGCTCCTGCATAGCAAATGATCATTATTTTGCGTTGCTTCTGTAGATATCGGGCTATCACGAGTGCATACTATCGTGGAGCAGTAGGGGCGCTCGTTGTCTATGATGTCACACGACATGTCACCTTTGAGAATGTGGAGAGGTGGATGAGGGAGCTCAAGGATCACACAGATGCCAACATCGTGATCATGCTTGTTGGGAACAAGGCAGATTTGCGCCACCTTAGAGCTGTCTCGACTGAGGATGCGAAAGCATTTGCTGAGAAAGAGAACACTTTCTTCATGGAGACGTCGGCCCTAGAGTCGATGAATGTGGAGAATGCCTTCACCGAAGTGCTCACCCAGATATATCATGTAGTGAGCAAGAAAGCTCTCGACATCGGTGATGATCCTGCTGCACCTCCAAAGGGGCAGACCATCAATGTTGGTGGCAAAGATGATGTCTCTGCAGTGAAAAAGTCTGCTTGCTGTTCATCGTAGATCGAAAGGACTTGACAAACATGGAGATACTGCGGTGTTTGATACTATGCGGTAGGACACGGGATGCCATTGCAATCATAGACCTCATCTGTAGTCATGTGTTACGAAGTGTCTCCTTCGTTTTGCCATTTGATACATTAATTCATTCAGGACATAATCTTGCCGGTATAGTTTAGGGATATGAAATTGTGACTTGTGAGGCCATCAGACTTTCATACAGGCTATTTTTTTGCTTCTATTATGGTTTGACCGCTTGATTTATTTGTATGTTGCCGTTTATTTTTCACAAGCACAGTTCTTTGCTTGTACAATTTCTCTCTTCTGCTAGCTAGACTACTACTCATGAATGCATTGTATCCGTAATGCTTGACATGGAACAGTCAAAACATTATCAGTTTATCAGTCAAATGAAGTTTGTAGGACTTCAATCCTTAGAAAATTTTTCCTATTAGCTCCTTTGGAACAAACATGTGTGATTGGCAAAAATCCTATGGATTTGCTTCTTATCCCTCAATTCCATAGGAATACTAGCATGAGCTCAAACCTCATGTTTTTATTTTCCCTAGAGAAGTTCCATCCACTTACCCCCCCCCCCCCCCCCCCACACCACCTCTCTCATCTCTTGGTCAAAACAATTTTTTACAAATTCCTATGTTTTATTATGTACAAACCATCCAAATGTGTGTTTTAGAACCCTGTAGGAATTCAAAGTGTATAACATCCTATTCATGTGTTTTTCCTGTTCCAGCGTAAAGAAGCCCTTAAATTTTAAATTTGGTCTTTGACCATCTCAATCCTCTAACCAAACAGCCCATTGGTTAATAAAAGATGTACACAGGAATAATTCAATACCTGCTGGAATCAATGATGATTCACACATTTTTTTTAAAAAAAAACCCTGCTAGAGGACTATGACTCCAGAGCTGAGAAACTCCTTTAGTTCTTTGAATTTCACAATGTACAGAAGAACTACAAGTTCTCATTTTTTGGATAAAGAATAAAGATAAATATCATGTACAAGGGAAAAAAAGGGAGCGATCTAATGCTATGCCCTGATGAGAGCTGTTCACGCACCATGGAACATTTAATGTCTAAAACAATCCACAAGATGAGCGACTCACTGTACAGTTTTAGGTATGTCCTCGCAACAAAGCAAATACAGGCAGAACCATTATCCAGCATGTCTTATGTATAAAACCGAGCTGAATGTTTGTTGTGGCAAATGACCAGTAAGTATTATTGGCATCCAAGAAGACTGGTCTGATCGTCCTTGTGTGGCCAATCGGACCAGAGGATGAACTACAGTTAGATGTCCGAACGGTCTGACCGGTAGCCCCAAGTCTGAGTCTAGTTAAGGTGGTTCTTGAGCTTCCTTCGTTAGGTACTGCCTTAAGCTTCCTTCGTTAGGTCCGAGGTTAAATCCTCATTGATCTCTAAGCTGGTTTCTTTGAGTCTTCACTCTATGGAACGTAGTCTCTATATATCGTGGAGAAGGCTCTATTTATGCTCTAAGCCGGTTTCGTTCTCACTCTATAGAACGTGGAGAATGCTCTATTTATGCAAGACCAACTCCTTTAAAGGCTATCGACGATTCAATTGAGATCTCTCCTCCGACAATCGAATTGTTCTACTTTTTAATCATGTCTTTTACTCTAACCTACCTTTTATCCTAGCCTTCCCTGTAAGTGCGCGAAATCCTTCGTCCAGCTAACTGCTCCTTGTTTCGGGGAGAACGAGAACCACAGGAAGAGGATACTCGTCATCCCAGCCCAAATGCCAAGAGGAATATTGCACCGTGTCTGAAGTGTGTGATGCTCTAATCATACCAATTCCTATGAGAAAGTATTCAAAAATTCATTTTTGGAGGGGCATCCTTGAACAAATTCTGTGGATTTCATGTAAAGCTTGCGTTCTCCAGGCTTATCTACCGGTGCAACGGACACCCCATAATCTGTGTGCTGCCGTCTGCTGGTGCAATGGGCGCTGTGATATGTTTGCTGCCGTATCGTATTGCTACGAGATAACGAGAAGAGGAAAGTTTGCAAAAGCACATATAACAGTATACGGTTACAGATAAGATAGCGAAAGGCCCAACAAATAACAGGCAGCAAGGTGAAAACGAGCAAATTACAGAATGGGATTCTTTTCCCGAGACAAGAGGCGCCTGCTTGAACTGCAACATAAGCAGCAACATGGGCAGTCGAGAATCACAGGTTTGAGCTTTCTAAGGGTAGCGACAGCATAATAGACTGACAAAAGATCCAATATCGCAAATTCAGAAATAAACTGCGGTTTACATGTTCCACGAACCACAAAATAGATAGAATCCTGCACTTAAACGGTTACTCAACCAAGCATAAGTATCAAACCACACAAGCTAAATTTCAATTTAGAACATAGCAGCAAATGGAGGCTCCAGCAGATAGTGCTTGCCCTGAACCACTCGCTAGAGATATCACTGTTTTTCCTCCCGTTCACGGTTCCACTGTTCAATCTTTGCCCTACGCTCCTCACTGCTTTCCCTGACTGGGCTCCTTGCACGCCTCGGGGGGCTGCCATGCCTGCGCCTTCCTCCATCATCATACCTGTCATACCTGCTGCCTCCACCCCTGCGTCCACCACCACCGCCACCACGGTAACTGTCACCACCACGGTAGCCATCACCACCACCACCACCACGGTAACCATCACCACCACCACGGTAACCATCACGGTCACGGCGGTAATCATCACGGTCACGGTTGCCCCTCCTGTGGCGTGGGCTTGGGCTGCGGCTTCTTCCATGGCTCCTCCTGGAACGCCCCCCATAGAGCTTCCTCCTGAGATCCTTGCCAATCTGCTTTACATGCATAAAGTTACAGTAGCCACCACGGTTGCAGCTGTTCTCCTCAAACTGCCTACAGGTTGCCTCACGGAAATCGGTCACAGGGGAATACTCAACAATTATTGGGCGCCCTGAATAGAAGCGACCTTGAAGAGCATTATGCGCAGCGACTGCCTGTTCTTCCTCCCTGAACTGGACATAGACATTCCCTATCATATGGTCAGCAAGGTTATCACATACATTGAGGGTCTCAACCTCACCAAACTTGCTCAGTTCCTCATAGATATCCTCATAGAAATCCTCAAAGTGCTCCTGCATCTTTTCAGGATCAATAGGCTGGCCTTGAGCATCGACTCCTGGTGTAATCATATCAGGGCGCTGATACATGTTAGCAAGCACAATAGTTGGTGATACGGTTGGCCTGTTGTGCAGACGGGAGCAACGATCCCCATGACGGCAAGCCCCAATCTTGAAGTAAAAGGGGCAGTTGACCCTATCCTTCTCTGTCCCAAATATTGAAGCCAAGTGCTCCGCCATGACTTTCAAAACACTTCAACTGACACTGAGCTGTATAGAGTCAAAAATAAAAGAATATCAGGATTCATTGGCCAAATCTCAACAAGTGCTTCTATATATGTATATGAATGCTTATCTGGTAACTACAGGGAGAAAGAAATACCTCAATTTAGAGTCGTCATAGCGCATTACAGAAGAAAAATAGACAAACAAAGGAGGATATGCAGCTAAACAAAAACAAGTTATATGTTATCTTTTTAACTTTTGAGATCACCAACAAGTATGATTGCTGTGACTTTACCAATGAAACGACCACTGTGTGATTGGAACATTATAAAGCTCTTGCAAGAAAACCCTAATCCCAGTACCTCTTAACCTAATCTGCACACTTATTCAAAGCCGTTAATATTAGAAGAACAAATTGAATAGAAAGAACAAAAACAGAGGACTTGTAATCCACTTTAAGTCATCATGAAGGCTATGTCTTGCTCATGATAAGTTTTAACCTATATCTGGACACCGTTAACAGGGAAGTGTCTCTTCCACTAGAAAGTTTAGTGTTTCTCCCCCTGCAACTGCAAAAGAGATCAAACAACATGGCACAGAGGCACTTTTTTTTTGCCTGTTGCACAAGGGCATTCCTTCCGGAGTAGGCCTTGAAATATCCGCCCGACAAAGAATACTATTTGATCCGTTTTAAAAACCTAAGCTGCAAACCATTTTAGATCATTAATCTTCAATCGAAGAAAACAACCCCAAGACAAAGAAACAGTAGAAACCCAGACATAATTTGCGATACACCAATCAATATCAATTGGAGTGTCTAATATTCCAGCTACCGACAATATAACTATGCATCTAGCCTAAGGGCCTCTTCCATCCACTGATCATAAAAATTGATTTGGTCGGTTCAAAGAACCACCCTAGTATACACAATAAACACGAGCTCCAGCCTTATCTAATCCAACCATGGCGGGCTCCCCACGGCGAGAAGAACCACCCAGCAGCGACCGCGAGCAGCAGTAAGCGTAGATTCAATTTTCCCCAATGGAAAATCGCAATCAGCAGCCTCGATCTGCTACGGGAGAGATTAATTCTAGCATCTCTAGTACCAAAATCAACCAGGCACAATTCGTTCATACCAAAACCGAAGCTACGGCAACAACACAGATCGATAAAACGAGCAGGGAGGGGGAAGGAAATCTAGGGTTTGGACGACCAACACGAACCTCGAGAGAGGACGAACCGGAACTTATCCTTCTCGTTCTCAATCCCGCTTGCTCCTGCGAGGAAAACCAAGAATGGACCTCGATTAAGAAGGCGAGGCGAGGAGAGGGCGAGGGATTTGGAAGGAGGGGAGGGGAGGACGCACCTGCTTGCTTGAGGCGGCGCGACGCCGGGGTGGGGGAAGGATCGGGACTCGAGGGGGAGAAGAAACCTATATGGGCACGGCAGGAGGGTCGCTCTGCCGTCCGATTGGAAATCAACGGATTAGATGCGCTGATCGGGTGCTTACCGACAGAACAGCCGTACAAAACTTGGGCTCTGCTTGGGCCCAGATAGATTAACAGAAAAATGTGCTATCAAGCTAAGGATTTCGTGGACCGCGTAATGGGCTTACTGGCAGGGGTAGGAGGCTGGCTGTCTCGATAGCTTTTTCCTCCAAAAAAAGTCTACATTATCTCCCTCCCTCAACCACCAAGCCTATTTATAAGTCACACATAAAACGAAAAACATCATCAATATGTAATTAATTAAGTATTAACTATTATAAACTTAAAAAATAATCTATTTAATTTTTTAATATACTTTCATATAGAAAGTTTTTGTAAAAAATACACCATTTTATGTTTTGAAAAATGTGCTAATGAAAACCGAAGTATAAGCCACATACAATAAGCTAAATCAAATATCCCCTTAGGCAGTTAAATAGGCCTATAAGTTGAGTTTATATACCGTACGTAAAACAAAACATCATTAGCGTATGATTAATTAAGTATCAATTATTACAAATTTTAAAAATTAGATTTATTTGATAGAAAGATTTTAAAAAATGTACCAAAAATATATCCACGTAGCCCCGAGCAAAAGTGCCTAAACTACATAGTATTACAGGGAAAAAAAACAGTGGAACCGTATGTCAGTAGCATCAACCTCTTCTTCCTCTACCCGAGCAAATCAAACCAAAAGCACATCTACCGTATCAGCCTCGCCTTACATACATATGTACCGTATCAGCCGCCTGATTTATTCAGTTGCGAGATGTATGGGAATGATCATACGGGTGTACCTGATCCGACGACCCTGAGGAAATCACCAGTATGCCTCGACCGTTCGACCAACAAAAGCACATCGGATGTCTGACATATCTTGCAATTTCCAAGCACCATTCGAATGAAATTGAGAGCAATACAATGCAAAATATGAAATTGAGGGCAAGACAATGCGAAATGGGAAGGGACAAAACACATAGTAGAAGACACAGATGGAGGAACAAACGTCGTTGATGAACATCTTAAGAAATAACACCGACCCCCTAAGAACGGTCCCCCAACAAGCACAGTTGCATAGGCATGCATGTCCTGCCCATCTCACTAAGGATGGCAATTCGACAATCGACTGCAGTTACGATCCTAGATGGATCAGATTCACACAACCAGCAACAAATTGAAGGAAACAATTGGCCCCAGAAATAATTTCTTCCAGACGACACAGGCTATCGCCAGGCAGCGTCCCACCCACAAGATCAGAGGTCCTCAACCCATGGCGTACTTCTGTGTCCAGCTGCGGGCCGTCGCCTCATACTTAGGCCGGTCAGTCTTGTACATGTGGGCAATCTCAGGGACAAGAGGATCGTCCGGGTTGGGATCGGTCAGGAGGGAGCAGATTGAGAGCAAGACCTTAAAAATCCGAACAAGCGAAATTAATGATCAGCCAGAGATTTATAGCATGTCTCAGGGATTTGTTAATAAACCTTATGCATATACATTCAGAAGTAATGAACATTTACACAATGCTAGTGCGTAAAGAGGAAAACATAAATATAGCTAGTACAGAAAAACCTAGAGGGTCTTCTCCAGGGGCACAACTGAAGCACCTAACTACAATATAGCTAGTACAGAATGAGTCTCTATCTAAACAATTCGAAACAGATTAAGCAGATCCAATAATGTAATGCCACTAATAATGAAACTGAAGTTATCCAGTGTAAAGAAATTCATTAGTAGTGTGCGATTGATTAAGAGCTGTCCATCAATGTAAAACCAAAACACAGGTTATCAATAAAAATCACATTAAATAATTTTTTTAAAAAAGGAGAAATAACATATAACATTTTCAACTACATTATCTTAGAACTTAGACGTATTATTATCTCAATGGTTATCTTAAATAGTAATCTGCCTACTTAAGACAGATTATCACAAGGAAAGGGCAAGGACAACTAATTGCAAGCAATTAATGTTGCAATTTTCAAGGTGCATACAACAGGTTTGGATTAAAATGCTAAAGTTCTGGTAACTGAACAATGCAACAGAAGTGTTATCCACAAAAGAATATTTGCACAGCTGATCATAGATTTAATGACTTCATTAAGCATGGGTGACATTAGAAAAGAGCAGGATATGCGTAAAAGTAATCATGAAAAGGATGACATGGAGGACCTTTGAAATTGTCAAAGCAGGGCTCCACTGTTCCTTGAGAATATCGAGGCATATGCTTCCATTACTATTGATATTAGGATGGAAGACCTTTGTCTTGAAAGATACCTAGAATGGAGTATAAAGATTAAAAATGGCATAAACATGAACATAGTCAAATTTAAGTGAAAGCGCCTTAAAATCAAATATAATGAGTAAATTTCGCAAAACTGCAGATACTTTGCTCAAATCATCACAACACTACATAGTTAAGAGTTTGTTTCATAGAACTACATATTTTGCGCTCAAGTTATCTCAAAACTACAGGTTTCACATCCCACCATCACCTCCACGGCTACCAACAAGAGGGTCCACCTGCAGTCTTATGGAAATTACAGGTTTTATCGCAAAACTATAGCTTTTACATGTGGGACCCACTCAGCATGTAATGACGCAGATGACTGTGGAACCTAAACATGTAGTTTTGTGAGAACATGAGTGTAAAATCTGTAGTTATCCGATACAAACTATTAAACCTGTGGTTTTGCGATAATTTAGGCAAAGTATCTGTACTTTTGCAAAATTTATTCAAATCGAATTTATGTAAGTATTCAATTTTGGATCGATACTTCAAATTTAATACATGAGTATCATACCTTGAAGAAGTATACCAAGAAATATTGCTAATAGGTAAAGATGGAGACAAGACAATGTATGACCAGTGCTGCAAGAGAATATCTTCTGTAAAACTGCCGTGTGTTGTGTGCTATCTACGTCAGCAAAAGTAACCAAATCCTATTATAGTGGTCTCACTCTCATCCATAGCATTCGTAACATACCTCTTTTGGCATGTCAGGTTTGTGGAGTATAACAGGTGTAACTTAAAGGCAACATTAAAACATCATTGGTTTCTTTTTTGATAGTTATTATGTTTGGCTTCTTTTTTGAATGTTTTCATGCCATTCAGTGCCCCGACAAAGAAGGGTTGGACCTCGTAGTTTGCCTTAAAAGATGATTTTACGGTAGCAAAGAAGGGCTGCAATAGTGATCAAGATGCCATGAGTTGTACGTAGAGGAAGGAGATGTATATCAGCAAATACCGTACATAACAGGAGGGACAACATTTAAGACCCATTTCTCCACGAGGATGATCCTCATGTGCAGTATAAAAAACAACAACATAAACATTATAATCTTCAGGCTGCCTAGCATTTAAGGACCACGAATCTAGCCAGGGGACATGGGACAGGGCAGACGGAATAACACACAACCACAATTCATAGAAATGAGGGTTTGCAAATACAATGCTGATCCTAACCTTTGGAGGTTTGAAGGGGTAATCTGGGGGAAAATGAATGTTCACTAAGAAAACACCACCAGCATAGGGACTGTCAGGAGGTCCCATAATCGTCGCTTGCCAATGAAACATGTCCTCACCAGCAGGACCTGAACAATTCAAATGAAAATTTAACTCCATAAGATGCCTCAAATATGGAGAAAAAAGGTGAGCGTGCAAACATAGCTGAATATGGCATAGACAGTTGAAACAGAGTGTGTCCAATGGAGTATATATATGTCTAAAGACATGATGTCTAGTCATCTATAGTTTTAGTAACTCGAACCTGCACTGCATGATGTGGGAGGATCTTTCTGCAGGTCCTTCAGTTCCTTGAGGATTCGCTTTGATGCCATGATAAGCTCCTGCTCCATATGTTAACAATTAAGTAAAACAAAAGGTCGATACATACAAGAAGAACAATGTAAATACTCCTACCTACTCCTATTTACATGCCAAAAAGCATAGTTAAAAATTATGGAAAGCAATCAAAGCCTGTCAATCAGGTGTTTCAGATAATTTACAAAAATTCCAATACAAGAAACAAAGACCAAAACTGTAGGTATAGTTAATGAATAAAACTCAACATTAGAATCAGTCATATTGTTGATCATAAATGCTTCAAGGTTAAGCCCAAACATCAACTTCAGTTTATTATTTTGGTTATTTTGAACCAAAGGGGTGTGTGAGGAAAGAAAAGCTCCTCTCCTTACACCATACTAGGGGTGTTCATAGACACGTCAGGCAAATCCGTTCAGAACCGGCCGATGGGACTTCAGCTTTGGGATTAGCTTAACCATCTGCGTGCTTGCTGGAAAAATCAACATGGCCAGTTTTGACCGATTCGGTCAAAAACAATGAACAGCCCTACCCCATACTAAATGCACCCATGCCATCACCACAAAATTGACAGTTGTTTCTGTCAAATGCACAGCATATTTGACAGTTATCAGGATCAGATAAAATGCATAGTCTGCTCATGTCTTTATTAATTAGTTGCCAAATCAAGTGATCAAATACGACGACCATGAAACAACTCTTGAGATCCTTCAGTAAATACTATCAACACCAGGTTTAGCAAATGCGAACGTCATTTACAAACTCTGGCACAACAGAGTAATGTCCTACATACTGACCACTCAAAGCTTGAAACCTATAAACCATAACTGATGAAGCACTTGTTAGGGCCTCTATAGAATGGCGAATTCTAATTTCCAAGCAAAAAGCCCAAAATCTGACAGCCTTAAAAAATTTAACGTTGAGGAATCAGTCAAACATTCTACACCACAAGTCAAACTATCCATCAGAAGTTTATCTCAACTAGGAGTTTGGCAAAGTGTGCCAACATACTAGTAATGTTTCCAAATCATTTGACCTAAAATGCTCGCGTATAGCAGTCCAGTGATCAAAGTAGCTACAAAGCATACAAGCAGCAGGAAACCAACAGCAGGCCATGCAAAATCATGGCAAAACCAGAACTGTTACTGATGTGAAACCGCTACATTGCGTTTCAGGCATCTCAGAGATCAACCTCGATCATCGGAGGAACACATGACAAGGATCCCAAAATTCTTAGATACAGCGAATAACTTTGTTTATCCATCACCAGCAAAAACTATAAGCACCTAAAACAACATCACTAGAACGACAAAGAAAAAACTACGGCACACGTGGATGCGCTGTGGCATCGCTAGGATCGTGATTCGGTGGAGGGTTTTCTGGTTGGTTTGATGCGTGGTTTGCTTGGCTTATTTTGTGATTAGTGTGAGAAGTCAGGGCTCGATCTCTCTTGTGTGCCGTAGTTTGGTTTTTGTGTGGCTGTTGTAGCGATGTCGTTTTAGGTGCTTAACGTTTTTTCTGGCAATGGACAAACGTAGCTATCGCTATATCTAAGAATTTTGGGATCCTTGTCATGTGTTTCTCCGCCTGAAATGATGTAGCGATTTCACATCAGCACCAATTGTGGTTGTGTGGCTTGTGCTTGTGATTTTGCATGGCTGGCTATTGGTTTGCTGTTGCTTGTAGGCTTTGTATCTACTTTGATCACTGGACCGTTGCATGCAGGCATTTTAGGTGATATGATCTAGAAATATTACTATCCTCCAAACAAATAATACTATTTGATCAGTTTTAAAAACCTAAGCTGCAAACCATTTTAGATCATTAAGCTGCAAACACATGACAAGGCTTTGTTGTTGTTGTTGTTGTTGTTGTTGTTGTTGTTGAATCTTCAATAAAAAAACAACCCCAACACAAAGAAACTAGAAACAGTACAGACCAAGACATATTTTGTAATACACGGACCAACATCCGTTGGAGAGTGTCTTAACAGCCAATATCATATATTTCCAGCTCCTGACAATCATATTGAGACTCTTCTACTGAAATATTTGATTTGATCAGTAGAAAGAACAAGCCAAATGACCAAATAACTCAGCAGCGACTGTGAGAGAAAATCAGCATAGATTCAATTTTCTCCCATGGAAAATGGCATCACTTATTAGTATTCACCTGCCGAAACCAAATCTACATGGAAAAGCTGACACCATATGCTGGGAAAAAAAAATCAGCTACGATCTATTTGCTTCGAGAGATTTAGCATCTCTCGTACCGGAATCAACCAGGCACAGATATCGTTCAGACCGAAAAGATAGAAAAATCAAAGCTACCGCAAGAGTCGACAAACAAGAAGGGGAAGGGGAGGAAATCTAGGGTTTGGGCGGGCAACACGAACCTCAAGAGCGGACGAACCGGACCTTCTCCTTCTCGATCCCGCTTGCTCCTGCGAGAGAAAAACAAAATCGAACGTCGATTAAGAAAGCGTGGAGATGGTGAAGGGCAGGTGGAGGGATTGGGAGGAGAGGGAGAGAGATGAACCTGCTTTGCAAGAGGCAGCACGACACCGAGGTGGGAAAGGGGAAGGATCGGGAGTCTGTGTGCTCGAGGTGGAGAGGAAACCTATATGAGCACGGCTTGGAGGGCCTTTGCTGTCGTCCGATTGGAAACCAACGGATAGGATGGGCTGATGGAGGTGCGTGCTGACCAAACGGCCGAACAAAATTTGGGTCCTGTATAGGCCAGATAGAAATGGTAGCGATCCTGCCGACGGAAAAAGACTATTAAACCTCCAATTATGGCTCGTCCAATTTTTCTCTCCTCAACCCTAAAAAATTAGGATAACACATCTCTCAAGTGTTAAAATCAGATTAATTTGCCTTATTGAGCGTGTTTTACTGTGATTTTATCTAATGTGGCGTCAACGTGGTATACCAGTCAGGAAAAAAAAATTAAAAATTGCTATAAAACCCACATGCAAGTGCTTTCTTCCTCTACCTCTCTCCTCTCTTCACTCTCCTGTTGGGCAGGGGGAGAAAGGAGGGGCGCACGGGGCTCCCATTAAGCTTGAGCTTGCAATGGCGGTGGTGACCGGCCTCGCCAGGGACGCGAGCAGCGAGGCGGGGATGGCCCTTGGCTATGGAGTGAGACAGCACAGCGGCAACACGCCCGAAAGGAAGAAGGCACGCGCGGGGCTTCCGTCGAGCTCAAGCTCGCACGGCGACGACGGCGAAGGAGCTCGACGTCCCGAGCTATCCTGAGAGCTTCTCCCCCACTGCCTCCACAGCAGAATGGGCCTACTTGGGCCACAAAACTAGGTGGCTTTTTACAAATATTCTATAGCTACGAATGTAGCGACCCAAAACAGCCACGTGGATCTTTTTCTAAGAGTAGAAGACTAGAGAACGGTATACCGTTCCAACGGTATCAGATACTACCTAATACCTACGTGTATCATTATCAATATCTAGATATCAGATTTATACGATTTCAACGGTATATCGTTTTCTAGTATTTCTGTTTCATAAGTCTTAAGATCGTCACCAATGGCACAACTACCTGCCAGTTGTTCGACGAATTGCTGCGATGATTGGCATAACTGGCTGTCTTGGAGAGGGCGGTGATTGATCAAGGTTAACATCGGGTGTCACGGGAGCAGCAAGACTGATGTGCAGACAGGGCCTGAAGAAGCTGAGGTGCTCACTAGATGTCCCATCAGTGGATTCATCACTCCCTGGCGATTTCTTGAAACGGATTGTGCAGGGCTTGCAGCAGGCAGCAGCCAAGAGACAAAATGATAGTAATACGCACAACGCCATGAGTCAATCACACTATTGCAGCATACATGTGAAATTCACAAGTCGGAATCATACGCGTGAAATTCCCAATCGGAATTAGATGGATGAAACACAAGTTGCTTGACAAAGCAATCTTTTGAAAGTTCACAGCCGATTTCCCCAGGACCAAAAATGTTCCAGCAATCGATGGCTGCACAATTGGTTACATTCAACCGCACATCAATGTGTACGCACAATGGAGTATATTCCAGCCTGGACCTATGCATATGTTCAAATCCTTTCAGCACTGCAATTGGTTTCGGGTCGCTACATTCGTAGCGATAGAATATTTGTAAAAAGCCGCCTAGTTTTGTGGCCCAAGTAGGCCCATTTTGCTGTGGAGGCAGTGGGGGAGAAGCTCTCAGCACAGCTCGGGACGTCGAGCTCTTTCGCCGTCATCGCCGTGCGAGCTCGAGCTCGACGGAAGCCCCACGCGTGCCTTCTTCCTTTCGGGCGTGTTGCCACTCCGCTGTCTCACTCCATAGCCTCGCTGCTCGCGTCCCCGGCAAGGCCGGTCACCACTGCCGTTGCGAGCTCAAGCTCAATGGGAGCCCCGCGCGCCCCTCCTTTCTCCCCCTGCCCAACAAGAGAGAGTGAAGACAGGGGAGAGGTAGAGGAAGAAAGCACTTGCATGTGGGTTTTATAGCAATTTTTATTTTTTTTTCCTAACTCGTATACTACGTTGACGCCACATTAGATAAAATCACAGTAAAACACGCTCAATAAGGCAAATGAATCTGATTTTAACGCTTAAGAGATGTGTTATCCTAATTTTTTAGGGTTGAGCAGAGAAAAATCGGACTAGAGCCATAATTGGAGGTTTAATAGTCTTTTTCCATCGGCAGGATCGCTACCATTTCTATCTGGCCTATACAGGACCCAAATTTTGTTCGGCTATTTGGTCGGTACGCACCTCCATCAGCCCATCCTATCCGTTAGTTTCCAATCGGACGGCAGCAAAGGCCCTCCAAGCCGTGCTCATAGGTTTCCTCTCCACCTCGAGCACACGGACTCCCAATCCTTCCCCTTCCCCACCTCGGCGTCGTCGCGCTGCCTCTTGCAAAGCAGGTTCGTCTCTCTCTCTCCCCTCCCCTTCCTCCCAATCCCTCCACCTGCCCTTCGCCATCTCCGCGCCTTATTAATCGAGGTTTGATTTTGTTTTTCCCTCGCAGGAGGAAGCGAGATCGAGAACGAGAAGGAGAAGGTTTGGTTTGTCCGCTTGAGGTTCGTGTTGCCCGCCCAAACCCTAGATTTCCTCCCCTTCCCCTTCTTGTTTGTCCCCTTCTCGTTTGTCGACTCTTGCGGTAGCTTTGATTTTTCTATCTTTTCGGTCTGACTGCTTGGTTGATTCCGGTACGAGAGATGCTAAATCTCTCGAAGCAAATAGATCGTAGCTGATTTTTTTTCCCAGCAAATGGTGTCAGCTTTTCCATGTAGATTTGGTTTCGGCAGGTGAATACTAAATAGGTGATGCCATTTTCCATGGGAGAAAATTGAATCTACGCTGATTTGCTGATTTTCTCTCACGGTCGCTGCTGAGTTATTTGGTCATTTGGCTTGTTCTTTCTACTGATCAAATCAAATATTATCTTCAGTAGAAGAGTCTCCTCAAACCATTTTAGATCATTAATCTTCAATCAAAGAAAACAACCCCAAGACAAAGAAACAGTAGAAACCCAGACATAATTTGCAATACACCAACCAATATCAATTGGAGTGTCTAATATTCCAGCTACCGACAATATAACTATGCATCTAGCCTAAGGGCCTCTTCCATCCACTGATGATAAAAATTGATTTGGTCGGTTCAAAGAACCACCCTAGTATACTACCACCCTAGTATACACAATAAACACGAGCTCCAGCCTTATCTAATCCAACCATGGCGGGCTCCCCACGGCGAGAAGAACCACCCAGCAGCGACCGCGAGCAGCAGTAAGCGTAGATTCAATTTTCCCCCAATGGAAAATCGCATCAACTGTTCAGTATTTACGGCCAAACCAAAATCTACAGGAAACAGCAGCCTCGATCTGCTACGGGAGAGATTGATTCTAGCATCTCTCGTACCGAAATCAACCAGGCACAATTCGTTCATACCAAAACCGAAGCTACGGAAACAACACAGATAGACAAAACGAGCAGGGAGGGGGAAGGAAATCTAGGGTTTGGGCGACCAACACGAACGACCTCGATTAAGAAGGCGAGGCGAGGAGAGGGCGAGGGATTTGGAAGGAGGGGAGGGGAGGACGCACCTGCTTGCTTGAAGCGGCGCGACGCCGGGGTGGGGGAAGGATCGGGACTCGAGGGGGAGAAGAAACCTATATGGGCACGGCAGGAGGGTCGCTCTGCCGTCCGATTGGAAATCAACGGCGTAGATGCGCTGATCGGGTGCGTACCGACAGAACAGCCGTACAAAACTTGGGCTCTGCTTGGGCCCAGATAGATTAACAGAAAAATGGAGAATTTTTTTTTATTTTTATATTTATTTAATTAAATATTTACAAAACTATATTTTCATTTCAAAAATTTTAAAAATATACTCCCGCCGCCCTCTGGGAGAGCGTTTTTTATGAAATCGCCCCTCCAGAGGGCGATTTGATGACGTGACTGACGGCCGTCAGCCATTTTGCAGGCGGCCCTCCCGGCCTTCCAAAAACCGCCCTCTGATAGGGCGGCAAGGGGACCGTCTGCAAAAATCCGGCCGGGGGGCCGACCATTTTACAGGCGGCCTCCTTGCCGCTCTCTCGGAGGGCGGTTTTTGGGAGGTCGGGGGGCCGCCTGCAAAATGGCCGACCCACGGGCCTGCTATTTTGCAGGTGGCCCCCTTGCCGCTCTCTGGAAAAGCGGTTTTTAGCTGCCCCGATATAAAACCCCCTCCCAGACTCCAAAAATGTTATAAAATTCACTGAAATCACAGAAAAAAAGAAGAGAGAGCTGAGAGCGAGGCTGAACGAAAGCAGTAAAGCTCTGTTAGTTTGCTGATTCATCTGCAGGTAAAATTTATTATTTCTTTGTAATTTCTATTTATATGCAAGAATTGATATAGTATTGTACTGGTTAGGTGTATAGCACTATATGAAAATAAGTTGTTACTCGTAAATCTATAGGTTTTAGTTAATCTGTTAGATGACTTAATTTTTGTAGAGATGTGAGAAGAATATTGGTACCTAGTTTAACTGTATTTTTTCATCAACAGAAATGTCAAATAAGATGATATTTCAGTTATTTCACGGGTAAGGGAATGTTAGATATAGTCCAGAATGGGTAGATCTGTCGGATTTTAGTTTAACGACTAAAGGGATTGATAGACCAGCTGAGAGAAGTTTTGGGTCAGTGTACAACTAGCTGATGCGAGGGTTTCGACTGAACCCCGAGCTCAGCGCAATAACCTTGTATGTAGTAGTCAGTCGTGCAGCTGAAGGTTTTTTTTGGGAACTGATACCGGTGAATTGCACTGCTACTTGGAGATGGTATGTGGAGAATGCATTCCAACGTGGTTGGCCACTAGGCATACTTGTGTCAATATATGAGAAAGATAACACCGCTGGTACAATGCTTGTGCAAGATAATAAAGGTCCAAGTACGGCGGGAAGCGATAGCGAAACAATGGAAGAAAATGAAGGAGGGAATGAAGAAGATAGACAGCCAACAGGTATGGCAGATGAGGGAGAACAAATCAACACTATTGTCGAAGAAATGGATAGAGAAGATTCTGAAAACGAGCAAGCAGAGCATGATGATTCGTTTGATGAGAACACCGTGATGCCTGCAGAATGGAGCAACGATGACTTCTCTGGGCTTGCTATCTCCGAGCGACATCATGTGCCATGGGAGTATAAGGAGAATGAGGTCATCCAGGGGGATAAGTATGTATATGTAGAGGATTTAAAGGAGACAGTAAAACAATGCGCGGTGTCACTTCAGAGGGAGTTCTCGGTCGTGAAGTCAAGCAAATCGGTGTATGAAGTGAAGTGCATGAAAGATACGTGTCCATGGCGGGTACACGCATTCAAGGGTAAATGAAAAGATTATTGGCAAGTTTCAATCGTGACTGAGCATTCATGTACTTACCCAGTGTTAAAAAATATCACAGAAACATGACATCTATATTTGTTGCAACAGAGATGTACTCCCATATTGTCAACAATCTGGGGTACGAACCAAGGTCAATTGTTAGACATATTGAAGAGAAATTCAAATACACAATTAGCTATGGTAAAGCTTGGAGGGCAAAACAGAAGGTTGTAGAGATGAGATTTGGCATATTTGAAGCATCCTATGATAATTTGCCTCATCTATTAGGCTGTATTTTTCAGAGGAATCTAGAGACATGCTACGACCTAAAAGCCTTTTCATCAATTCACCATGGTAATAAAAGTATGTTACAACGAGTATTCTTTGCATTAGGTGCTTGCATTCAGGCATTTGTCCATTGTCGTCCCATCCTCTACATCGATAGGACATTTCTGACCGGAAAGTAAAGATGGCAGATCTTAACAGCAATTGGAGTTGATGGGAACAACCAAGTTCTACCAGTGACTTTTGCTTTTATTGAGAGTAAGAACACTGATAGCTGGTATTGGTTTCTAGAAAGGATTAAGTCTGCAGTTGTACGGATGAGACCAGACGTATGCCTTATACATAACCGTCACATCGGCTTGCTGTGTGCAATTGAGGAATTGAGATATGGATGTGTTGAGAAGAGATATCCACCAAGGTGGCCTGATGTCCAAAGCAGATGGTGCATACGTCATATGGGTGCTAATTTCTACAGACAATTTAAGAATAAGCATCTTATAGATCTTTTCAAGAGGCTTTGCGCCCAGAATCAAGAGAAGAAATTTAATGAGCTTTGGAGGAGGTTGGATGAGTTGACCTTTAAACTAACAGATGAGCAGTCCAGGAGGGCTACCATTGGAGGGGATGAGGCTCCAGAAGCTCTTGGACCTCTATCAAGTGACGGACCACATATGAGAAGAAGGTATGTATCCTCAGTTAGAAAATTTTCAGATTTGATTGAGAATGAGCCAAAGGAGAAATGGGCATTGTTGTATGACAAGGATGGTTCTCAGTTTGGCATAATGACCACAAATTTGACAGAGGTTTATAACTAGGTGATGCGTGGCGTTCGAGGACTCCCACTTGTTGGCATAGTTGAATTTATCTTGCATGGCACATGCAAGTACTTCAGAGATCGGTTCAGAGCAGCTGAGGCCTCAATGACAGACAATAATCTTTTCTTTGGCACACTACTGACGAATTATCTGCAAGATAAAAGTAAAAAGGCCTGAAGATATCGTGCTCTACCCCAAGGTACACAAGAACACAGATTTGAAATATTGTGTGTTGACAAGGACATGCGCGGAATCTACCGTAAAAGAGTTGTGCAGGAGTGTGTGCTAAAGGAAGACAGGACCTGCAAGTGCTCGTGCCGAAAACCTACTCTGCTCCACAAGCCATGCTCTCACGTTATTGCCGCGAGCGGTAAGTGCGGGATAGATGCACGCTATTTTGTCTCACCTTATTTCAGGAAAGAAGCAATCTATAATACCTGAAGCGGAGAGATATACGGTTTCGGTATTACGGGTACATTTACTATGGAGCATCCTCAAGCTATGTACATTCCTGACCCAACAAAATTGAGGGATAAAGCAGGTCGCCGCAAGATAAGACGCATCCGTAATGACATGTGTCGGAGGACAACGCCTCGACGGCGGGAAGTCGGTAGACCCTCTTTTGAGATTCGGCCAGGGGAATAGTTCTCAGGTAAGCCGGCGTTAGACGGATCAACGCTCGGGCAGGACAGAGGGGGCCCGAGCTGGAAGAGTGACGTCCGGACCGTCCGGATCGGGACTGGACCGTCCGAAGCGCGATAGGACAGAAGGGTCCGGACCGTCCTGATTGGGTCCGGACCGTCCGAATCCTTGTGACCGCGCGGGAAAGATGATCAGCGGCACGCACAAGGGAGGCACGAGGATTTATACAGGTTCGGGCCGCCGGAGCGTAATACCCTACTCCTGTGCGTGTTTGGCTATGATGTGGATGAACGTGATATGGTGTTTACAAGGAGAACTTCGGGAGCTCGGAAGCTCACCGGGAACCCAGAGGTGCTTAGACGCTGCTCTAGCCGCGGCCAGAGTCGAGGAAGGAGGAGGAGATCCCTCGGTTCAGCCTAAGGCTGGGGCTTGAGCTCCCTCGTTCGTCTACGGCATGGATCCTCCTTTATAGGCGAGGGGAGTCCACAGTGCCCCGTACGTAGAGAGAGAGGTTGCATGTCCTGTTGCACGCTCGTCGCCGCCTGCTGCGCCGCGCCGGAGAGACGTCCAGTCGCCCACGCCCGCTTGCTGTGCGGGAGGCACGCCGGGTCGCCCGGTCGCCCGCTGCGGGCGGCTGGTCTGGTCGGCTTCTTGCCGGGCGGCTGCGTATGGCTACAGCAGCGCACCCTGTTGAGAAGTGACGGTGCACGTCGCTGTGTCTCGGACTGTGCAGGGAGCAGGCCCACGGGGGGCCGTCTTGAGAATCCACGCGCGTCCGACCGGGCGGCGGGGCGCGGCACGCCCCGTCGCCTGTCACCCAGGTCTGGGGGCGGTGCCCCCGGGCACGGGGAGGCGCACCCGGGGCCGGGGGCGACGCATCCGGGCGCGGAAGGAGGGGGCGCGCCCTGGGCCCGGACACCGTGCGGGAGACACGACTGGCACGGGGTGGCGCATCCGGGGCCGGGGGCAACGCATCCGGGCACGGGGAGGCGCGCCCTGGCCCCTGACACCGTGCGGGAGACACGGTCGCAGCCGGTCGTCAGTCGTGCAGGACGTGGCCCCGAGGAACTGACGTGGCCGAAGACCCACGCGTCCCCGGCGACTGTGGATACCCCAGTCCCGTTTCGCCGACAACATGGATGAGTCAGAAGCCGGTTAAAGGCATAAACGTTGTTTAAAATGTGACCAAACAGGTCATACATATAAGAAATGTCCAAAGAATGCAACCGGTCCAAGTGCGGCGGAAGATAGACCGTTGGGTTCAGCCGCTGATGGCAGTCGTCCTACGGGTGAAGGCACAACTTCAAGACAACCTCGTCTTAGGCGTTCTCGAACAATTGGTGGTGCTATGGTGTAGTGTAAGTCTATACTAGTTCTTTGTTATAGAAGGATATGTACCATACTGTTGTTTTTTATTATCATGTAACAATGCTATAAACTTTAACAATAATTAACGCTAACCCTCTATTTGCATGCAGGTATAGCGTACCATACACCGGAGCTGTTGGACCGAGGTCTCGACCAGTCCCACCGATTTTACCTGTCAGCCGTGGAGGGTGCCCACCTAGCCACCTTCCGTCCACGGTCTTCACGCCACCTCCTGCGGATAGACCCTCGGTTCCGTGAGAGGTAAGAGCTGTACGAATATTCATTCACATCATTTGTGCATATATATGTTCCCCAATATTGAATACAGTGCTATATTCTGTAGGTTGTGTGAGGATGGACTTTTTCCGCTGTGTAGACTAGTTGAGCCCGCATCGGACGAGAGAGACCCCGCCAAGCGATGGGACGCTGACCGGCCACTTCTGGCAGCACTGGTGGATCGCTGGAGACCGGAGACCCACACGTTCCACCTACCGTGCGGCGAGATGACTCCCACACTCCAGGACGTGTCGTACCTGCTAAGATTTCCCCTCGCAGGAGACGCAGTCGGCCCGATTGACGGGGCGCACGGTTGGTCGCAGGACATCACTGCTCGGTTCAAGCCCGTGCATCGTCGACCTGAACTTAGACCCCCGGGTTCGCTACCGCCTTATACCACGAACGGCCCCTCGCAGGCTTGGCTGCTACAGTTCACCGTAAGTCCCGGATTCATTTCATTCTCAATCATCCGATCTACAAAGCAACAGAGCTGCTGACTATAATCTCCCTTTACAGCCTGATAAGCTAGACGATGACGCCGACGAATACTCGGTGCGGCAGAGCATGGAGGCGTACCTGTTGTGGCTATTCGAGTGGGTGATGTTCACCAGCACTCACGCACGCGGTGGACAAGGGACTGATCCACTACGCTCGTGCGATTGCCGACAGCGAGGACGGCCGTGTACCGCAGTGGAGTTGGGGATCTATTGTGCTAGCGGCGACGTATCGTGCTCTTTGTGACTCGTGCACAAAGACCGATCCAGGTGCGATTATCACCGGTTGCCCTCTCCTTCTGCAGCTATGGGCGGCCGAGCGGTTCGCGATAGGCCGTCCTCTGATTCAGCACTCTTCCTACGAGGGCAGCCCTGGAGGCTTGTACGGGCAGTGGCCCGAGGACCGTCCGACTATGGGGACTGTATGGTGTCGCCGTGAGGTACAAAATGTGAAATTATATGTTTACCACTTATTCACAAACACTGACGTGTAAGCTTTTCCTATTTTGCAGCGTCTTACGCCCACAGGCAGGTTAGCAGGTCCTACTCCGAATTCGTTATGGAGTTCGACCGCCTGTTGCCCAGTGACGTTGTCTGGGAGCCGTATAGTCCGCAGGCCATCGCGGCCCGTGCACCGCTCGGACTCTCTACTCTTTGCACGCACGACCAGGCGTACTGGATGACGACAGTGCCGTTGGTGTTCGGCATCTTCATCGAGCCCCACTCTCCGTAGCGCGTGATGCGACAGTTCGGACTACGTCAGCACTCTCCTGTGCCCGTGGAGATCGTTGTGTCGCACGATGTGCACCGATTAGTACGACTGCGATCTTTGTTTAGTACTACAACTATTTAATGTAGTCTAATGCACTCTCTGCAAATAGATATAATCGTAGGGGACACGCAGCCGACGTTCAGTGGTATCCTCGACTGCAGAAGTACGTGGAGGACTGGTTGTTGGCGATGGAGAAGGTGATCGACGAGATACATCCACACACTGAGGAGACCTACCTAGCATACCTCACGTGGTACCAGGCCCGTACCCACACACGCGTAACATTCACCCCAGATGATCCACAGCCACACGTCGCCGCTACGACGGACACGTATTCTAGACACTGTGACCAGGACTACTTCCGCGCGGTACGTCACGTTATCTTTGTACTTTACTATTCTCTTTGTACATGTCCACGGTTCTAACACATGTTCATGTCACATTTGAAATAGGCCGACGCAGCGCGACAGGTTCAGGCTGATGTAAACGTAGCGTTCAGATGGTTGGATAGTGGGATCATGCTGAATGCCAATGAGCAGAGGACGACCTTCGGGAAGATTCGTCAGGTGATGCTCACAATGATTCGTGCGCTCACTTGTCGTGCGGTCAATGCGGTACCTCCCGTAGTTGTACAGCAGCAACAGCCACAACCAGGAGCAGGAGCAGGAGCAGGAGTGCGACCGCAGGGTTCCAATCAGCTATCTGGCCCCTCCAGAGGTAAATTCGACTAACCATCGGTTCATAACATATTTCCTTCTACGACATGTACCGTTGTACATCAATATGCTTCACTGCAGCTTTCACTACACCGTACCTACATCTCTCTAGAGCTAGCACGTCGACGCATGGAGTGTACCACACATAACCACACGCGCAGCTGGGCATGACAACTGTCCCCTGGGCCACCACATGAGGTCCTTTAGGTTATATCAAAGTTTATTTTTGTATTGCAAAATTTTGGTTTGCAATTATCAATATTTTGGTGTACAGGGTTCCACTCTACAGTGCCGGGGATGTTTGCTGGCGCTGGCTCCTCCACGCAGAGCGCACGCGGCAACGGTTGGGCACCGGATCCTTTCAAGGGGGACGACTTGGAGGACTCGGGCGAGGAGATCCAGGAGATACTAGCAGCCTCGCAGCTCGAAGGAGCTCCGCCACCACAGACACAGGACTCACCAGCTGCCACACCCGTGCATACGACCCGCGCTGGCCGTGCCGTACCACTAGACCGGCTGATGTACTCCTAGGGCTAGGTGCGCGCACAGGGTAGGAAGACAAAAAGAGCTAGAGGTTACGGTCAGGGCCCGTAGTACGTTGTATCAGTGATAGTTTGTCTGTTGTATATCATGTTTTATTAATTCTACGTATACTGAAGAAACCCCTTTACTTCATTTACGCTCGTCGATCAAACGATGTGCTCCTCACGATCTATGTTTGTGACGAAACTGATCAAAAACATGAATTTTCGAGTTTAAATTTCACGGCGAAAGTACATTCCGAGCGGTGACAACCGAACACACGTTAATTACTTACGAACATAATGAAATTATCCATCCAAAGAGTACAAACGACACATCTTATCGTTATTATATGCCTTAGGGAATTTTAAACAGATAACCATGAATCTAGCCAAGGGACATGGGACAGGGCAGACGTAATAACACACAACAACCACAATTCATAAAAACGAGGGTTTGCAAATACAATGCTGATCCTAACCTTTGGAGGTTTGAAGGGGTAATCTGGGGGAAAATGAATGTTCACTAAGAAAACACCACCGGCATAGGGACTGTCAGGAGGTCCCATAATCGTCGCTTGCCAATGAAACATGTCCTCACCAGCAGGACCTGAACAAAGTTCAAATGAAAATTTAACTCCATAAGATGCCTCAAATATGGAGAAAAAAGGTGAGCGTGCAAACATAGCTGAATATGGCATAGACAGTTGAAACAGAGTGTGTCCAATGGAGTATATATATGTCTAAAGACATGATGTCTAGTCATCTATAGTTTTAGTAACTCGAACCTGCACTGCATGATGTGGGAGGATCTTTCTGCAGGTCCTTCAGTTCCTTGAGGATTCGCTTTGATGCCATGATAAGCTCCTGCTCCATATGTTAACAATTAAGTAAAACAAAAGGTCGATACATACATGAAGTACAATGTAAATACTCCTACCTACTCCTATTTACATGCCAAAAAGCATAGTTAAAAATTATGGAAAGCAATCAAAGCCTGTCAATCAGGTGTTTCAGATAATTTACAAAAATTCCAATACAAGAAACAAAGACCAAAACTGTAGGTATAGTTAATGAATAAAACTCAACATTAGAATCAGTCATATTGTTGATCATAAATGCTTCAATATTAAGCCCAAACATCTGAAAGCCCGTTGATGTCGCCTAAGGGGGGTGAATAGGCGTCCCTGAAAAATTCTCCAGAAGCAGCGGTAAAATACTGGTAGGAACCTCCGACCAAAATGGTAGGAGGTTCCGACCGGCTCTCTCGGGCTGGCCGAGAGGGCTGGTCGGAGGTTCCGGCCTAGAACGCCGGAAGTTCCGACCCTGGAGTTCAGACTATACCAATATACTTCTATAAAGAATAAATTTGATAGAGATCAAGTAAAATACAAGTAATGGAGTAAGAGATAAATGCTAGCAAGTTAATATACAAAATGAGGCAATAACGAGAAAAGACAACGGAGACACAAAGATTTTTTCCGAAGTTCGGATCACAAAGATCCTACGTCTCCGTTGAGGAGCTTCAAAGAGCTGGGTCTCAATTGACCTCTTTCCTCACCAAGTGACCACAAAGATCAAACTTGGTTTCCACTAGAATTTACTTCTTTTCCTTCCGGAGGCGAGATTAACATTCACAAACTTTCCCGAGACAATCTACAACAAGAGGAAGCTCGCGGGAGACACCTAACCGTCTAGGAGGTTTCCCTCTAAGAGAAATAAGCCCCAAGCAGCCAATCCACGACCTCCACAAGTGCACAAGATCCTCCTAGCCTTCTCTCAACAAAATTCACCCAATTTCCCACTAGATCCTCACAAGAATCACAAAGAATGCACTAGGATTAGTTGGGAGAGCTCAAAACACCTTAGGAGAGGCTAGGGAACAGTTGGAATGAAGTGGAATGCATCAGCAACGGCTAGAATCCAAGTTTGGGTTTTATAGGACATGGCTTACGTCACATAGCCGTTACTCACAGATTTTAGCCCGGAGGTTCCGACCCTGGGGATCGGAACCTCCGGCCAACACTTAGTCTGTGGCCGAAGGACGTGGTCGGAGCTTCCGGCCCTGGAGGTCGGAACCTCCGACCCTGACACTGACAATAGCCCACCCAAGTGTATGTGTTGTACCAAAGTGATGAACTCTAAGCTATTTGGATCTTAAGCACTTGAGTGGTCTTGGAACACTGATTGCAACCCCTCTTGATAGAACGGTTTTCTTACGACTCTAAAGAAAATTCAAATGAATTTAAAATAAACTCCGAGTCGCTTCGCCGTTTTGCATCATGTTTTTGTGGGGGTCTCTATGCACCACACTAAGCAACTTGGGACTAATTCTCTGCACAATTCTTGATAAACTTATTAGTTTCTTAACCGCTTTGTCATTAATCCACCAAAACCCACTTAGAGGGTGGTTGTTCGACGAATTGCTGCGATGATTGGCATAACTGGCTGTCTTGGAGAGGGCGGTGATTGATCAAGGTTAACATCGGGTGTCGCGGGAGCTGCAAGACTGAGGTGCAGACAGGGCCTGAAGAAGCTGAGGTGCTCACTAGATGTCCCATCAGTGGATTCATCACTCCCTGGCGATTTCTTGAAACGGATTGTGCAGGGCTTGCAGCAGGCAGCAGCCAAGAGACAAAATGATAGTAATACGCACAACGCCATGAGTCAATCACACTATTGCAGCATACATGTGAAATTCACAAGTCGGAATCATACGCGTGAAATTCCCAATCGGAATTAGATGGATGAAACACAAGTTGCTTGACAAAGCAATCTTTTGAAAGTTCACAGCCGATTTCCCCAAGACCAAAAATGTTCCAGCAATCGATGGCTGGACAATTGGTTACATTCAGCCGCACATCAATGTGTACGCACAATGGAGTATATTCCAGCCTGGACCTATGCATATGTTCAAATCCTTTCAGCACTGCAAATGGTTTCAACATTTAGCCGCACATCAATGAACAATGGATTATCCACACCCGTGTCGAACGAGGAAAAAAAAAAGAACAATGTATAGATAATCAGCTAGTTGCGAATTCAGTGCTCATTCCCATGAAACCACGCATTCAACAACAATTCCAAATGGAAGCCGATTAGACTCATCTAAGGGCAGACTTCATACTGGATCGAGACATTGAGTCATCAAGGTTATGGACAGAAACACCAGTATTGCTGCAGCATTGTTCTGTACAAGAGTACCAGTATTTCATAAACCCAATAGCAATATACTGTATTTGGTTGAAGGATAAGAAGACATAACTCTGCCAAGTGCCAACCTATTCAGTTTCAGCTAGAAGAGCTACAGATTGGAGACGCAATGAGGCGATATTTAATGTCATGCCTTCTAATCTAGTACTACGAGTTCATAGAACAAAATGGCAAGCACTAAACAAATAAAAACTGACAGATAAACACATTTGTCACTCACAAATACAAAATGTCAGTTGTAGCAGAAAAGGTTGAGCACGGATATCTTCAGTGAGGTTATGGGTATGGGCTATAAGCCGCACGTAAAATAAGGAACGACATTAGCACATAATTAATTAAGTATTAAATATTAGAAACTTGAAAAATGAATCTATTTGATTTTTTAGAGATACTTTCATATAGAAATTTTTTACAAAAAAATACCGTTTAACAGTAGCTTGGGAAGCGTACTTATGGAAAACCAGGAAGAAGCGAGAGCTAGAAGCCCTACCGAACAGTAGCAAGTGTACAAGTTAATCCTCTTTTGTCAATCACAGAACAGCATGCAGAAAATCAACCATGAAGATCCATCAATACCACTCAATATGCTCTTCCAGTAGCAAAGAGAACCGCAAAATGTATTACGCAAACGTAACTTATGTCAGAAATCCACTCATCAACATGATCAAATCCATCGCGATATCAGCTAACACTAATCCACTGACTGCATTGACTCGCCAAGGCAAAGTTCAGAAGTTTCTATCTTAACTAGAAGCTCATAATTTTGTAGCTGAACAAGCAATTCTTGCAAAGTCATTGGAAAAATGGAAAGCAAAATGGTTAGCAACAGCTCACCACTTCACTGTCGCGGCCTCCTGCGGAGAATGTACACATCGGATTCCTCGTAGGCGTAATCCGGGTCCAGGTGCTCCCGTGGGATCTTCTCGATCACCGGGAAGGCCGCCGGCACGGCGTCCCAGAAGGTCTGGTGCGCCTCGGGCGACCGGACCTGGTACCCGAGCAGCACCACGCCGCGCTCGGCGTCGGCGAGCGCGTCCATGGCGGCGACGAGGTGGGGAACGGACTCCGGGACGTAGACGACGTCGGCGGCGACGACGAGGTTGAAGCGGCGCGGGGAGGCGAGCGCGGCCAGGTGCGCGGGGCAGTTCCAGTGGAGCTGGGCGAGGCGGGGCGCGCGGGGGAGGTGGCGGCGGTTGCGGCGGAGGTTCCGGCGGAGCGCGGGGAGGACGGCGGCGATGTCCGTGAGGACGAGGTCGGCGAGGCCAAGGCGGGAGAGGCCGAGACCGGCGGGGCCACAGCCCGAGCCGAGCTCGACGGCTCGGGTGCCCGGAAAGCGGAGGACATCGGCGAAGGGGAGCGCCGGGTCGCAGAGGCAGCGCTCGGCAAACTTGACGAGGACGAGTGATGAGGGCCAGACGGAGGTGCCCACCTCGAAGGAGTCGTTGTCCTGCTCGAACGTCAGCACGGCGCCGCCCACCGGCAGCTCCACCACCGGAGACGCTGTGAATCGCATCCTCCGCCGCCGGCCAAGCCACGGAAGCGAAGGCACTCGATTCGGCGGTGAGGCAGCGACGGTCAGTCTGAATTGCAAATATACCTCTGGAGCAAAGCCGAGGCCCGAGAGATGGAATCCTCTTTTCTTTCCTGAAATTCCAGGGACTTGGATGAAAGTAAGGGCGAATAAAAAGGACTTAACTGAAAATACAAGGGACTTGGATGAAAATAATGAAAAATAGAAAGGACGTAACTGCAAATACGAACACACGCCGCGAAAGTGCGAAACCCTCCTCGTTCGTCTCGATCCTCCACTCTCCCCCCAATGGATCCCAAGGCGGCGGCTAAGGCGAAGCGCTCGCACACGGTGCGCGGCCGCCGCGCGCACCAGACCCCCGCCGCCGCAGCCGCCCACAGGCAGAAGCGCGCGGAAGCTGCCGCTGCCTCGTCCGCCCCCCGCAGCCACAACCTCCCGTCGAACTGGGACCGCTACGGAGCCGAAGCCGATGCCGATGACTCCGCGGTCCCCTCGGAATGGACCGGCGAGGTGGCTCCGCGCAGCAAGGGCGCCGACTTCGGCTTCCTGCTCGAGCAGGCGCGGGCTCAGCCCCGCGAGGCGCTGGGCCTCGGTGCGCCGTGGCTCGCCCCCCAGGATTCGCCATTTGGTAAGTGAGCCCGCGAGCTTACGCTCATTGACAAAGCTCATTCGGATATTCGCTTCAAGCATGAACTGCGATCCTTGCTTACCATTACATAAATACGAGGGCACCCGTCAGTGAGAATATTTTGTTCTTAGTCATATTAAACCTCACTTGAGGAAACAGTTGAGTATACCCAAACATCATGAGGTATCCTTTGCTTTTAGAACTAACTTTTGTGTTCTAATTAGAACTTGAGTTGAGCATACATCTCGTAGGCCGATAGGAATGTTCAACAGAGTTTGTGCTGTGGTCAGTTAACATATAACCACAGCTTACATTTTCGTTTGAGAGTTAGCGAAAATTGATGTATAATCGGTTTTTTTCATCATGAACATGTGATATGTCTCTTGGGAAGTAGGCCTATTATTTGTGAGATTGCTTTGTCCACTGGTGCTAAGTTTGTTAATTTTCTGTTTATTAGATTTTATGCAAGCTTCAACCTCTATGCTTGAAGCTAAAGGGGAAGAGATTTTGTCCTGGTGCGAAGATGACAACTTTATATTAGAGGATGATTTAGCACCCGATTTTGAGGTAAAATATGGTGCCATGATATTATGTTTGTTACCTGTCTTGTTCTGCCCACATCAAGTAAACTGTTGTAATGTTTGGTCTTACTGAGACGATTGACATGTACAGGATTAAAATGTTCTGTTTGAGATTGATTGGGGCTATGACTGAAACCTCTCTTTGTGTCTTTCATTGAGACTCCTGTCAATGTTTACAGAGTGAAATTTGTTTGGATAGCTTGATGATAGTAGCCCGAACAGATAGAGATTTGGAATTCAGACTTTATTTGGATTTGTAGACCCTTATGTAGTTTTGGTTATGTACCTTACAATTTATATATAAACTCTTAACCTTGCGAATTGTGCAGCATCATCGTATTTTTAGATATTCATGTGAGAATTTGTTTCCCCTCAACTTTTAGGTACCTTTTCTCTCCATGGATCTGCATGCATTGGCCACCCATCTTTCAAAGCTTAAGCTCTCTGAGAGGCTTTTCTTAGAAAAAGATCTCCTACCTGAGGATCTGGTACGTCTCTTTATAGCAATTTTGTTTAGTTTTGCTAATTTTCCAAGTACTCAAATGTTTTTAATCATGTGCTACATTGTCTACTTTTAGTAAACCGTAACTGTAGTTTTGCTTTTCAGTAAGAAATTGTATACACCCTTGTCTTCTACTAAAGTTCATTTTAAAAAATCGTTATGAACTAGGTAGTCCTTTACAGTATGTTCAAATAGGGGTTTAACTTAATTCATGTGAACACTATTCCTGAAGTGTCTACGGGTCTATGGTGACACCCAGTCTGTATACAATGAAAATGTGCAGTGCTTCTTATCCAGATTTCCATATGATAAAATAAAGCCTTACAAGGACAATTTGGGCTGATAGCCTAATGCTTGATCAGTAGTCATCATCTCCTAGTCCTAGGTGCCTACCCTTTTGACCTCCACTTGCTACAAGTTAGGCTCTCTGCTGTTAATGCCTGTAGCTCATATGCCATACCATGGCAGCCCTGCCTGCAATGCAGCCCTTCAATGCTCTGGTTGGCATATGCTGCTGCTATTATTGATATCCATCTGCCTTACAATTGGTCATTCCTCCCAGCACTCTATTTTGTGCCACAACCACACTATGGTTTGATATCTACCTTTCATATTTCACTAATGCACCTTTTTCCATCATGGTAGCTTTCTCCACTACGAATTCTTATTCTGCCATCATTTGCAGGAACATAGCTTATTTTAGCTTCCAAACTTTCTGATTGGTGGAAGGATTATTTTTTGTACTGGGGTACAAAAGCCATCTGCATAGGATTAGATAGAGTAATGAATTCCACTGGGTATTTAAACCCTAGTAAACGATGTCTATTTGACCCATTGTACTGGAATGATTTAATATGCATGCCCGTATTACTTAGCTTTGTGCATGGTTCATGCAATTGTTAGGTCTTTGGTTCATAAAGGTTTTTGACCTGTTAGTATTCATCTTAGTAAGTTAGCTGTTTCTCCCTCCCTTGGATGCTTTTGTCTTTTAATATTTTAATTGCAAGCTTTGTACATGCCTACTTTACAAACATTGACATTAGGATCATTTTCTTTTGCTATTTTTTTCACTGGATATTCATGGCTTTGCCTGATTGTTTATAGGCTGTTGCATCTGAGGTCAATCAAATACAGATTCAAAGTGGCACACATGTGGATAGTGTTGCTAAAGGCTGCTTGGTTCATCAGAAAGGTATAGCTATTCATGACCGTGACAGCATCCGTTGTGATGATCAAATGAAAGCAGATTGTCAGTTGGAATGTTTTGAAGAAGATAAATCTACGTCATCGCCCAAGACTAGTTCTCACTTTGTGCATTCGGACACTGGAGAAGATAATAACAATAGTGAAGGGGCAAAGTTTGAGGTGGTTGCTGCAGAAGAAAAACTTGACATGCTTCTTAATACGCTTGGCGGAACTCATCTTTCTGGCTCCAATTTAGATGAATCGTTTGGAAACAAATCAACATTGCAAGATGTGAAAGTCAATCAACCAGATAAGAAAGTTAGACTTAGCACTTTATCCAAATCATTGGTGAATGCTCCTTGTGATGATGCTCTAGATGACCTGCTTTCAGACACTTCCCTGTCTGTCCAGAATGAAGTTTTTGCTGAACCAGGCTCAACTTCTAATAATGACCACAATATTGACATCAGATATGCTAACCAGATAGATGTAACTACATCTATTGATGATTTGGTGGATGACTTGCTCACAGACACTTCATTGTGCTTGAATGGACAGAAACAAACTACATCTGCTCAGGGCAAAGACAATATCTCAAGTGTCAGTGTTCCTCCTAATTCTGGTCCTTCAAATGCGTCAGACGATTTTGATTCATGGTTTGATTCTCTCTAGAAAAGATTGCCATGGTGAAGAAGTTTCAATTGGATCCTTTACTGCAGTGCGGATGCCCATTGCACTTATGTTGACTTCAAGATCTAGTTTATAACTTTCAGGAAGCTGTCTTTTGAAGCTCAGATACCAATTGGTACGGGGTTCCACTGGAGAACACTACTACTTCCTCCATGTTTTAATGTATGATGTTGGTTAGTTCAAAATTGAACTAACCAACGTCAAACAAAAAAAATGGAGGGAGTAGTAATTAGTAGTAAAATTATCACAAGAGATGATGCAGCAGAAAGTGGATAAGACAGTCTAAAGCCTGGCTCCCATTACCCCATGGCTTCCACTTTTTAGTCTCTGCACGTGTCGGTTCAAGGCGAAGCTTTTGCTATGGTGTCACACTGTTGCTTAATGACTGGAATGCAGGAAGCTGACTGCTGTAAAACCTAAAGCTCCCTACCTGTGACTTCTTGAACTGATTATAGTCACCTTTTTGTACTCTGTAACATACTTTGTTGATTTTTACTGAAACAGAGCTAATTCTAACAGTTTGGGCTCCATGTTTTATCCCTGCCATGTTTTATATGTATTACTTACCTACTTTCTCTACACTACAAGTGTGTTCAACTTCATAATGATGTTTATCTTTCATGCTACATGCAATCCAACCCTTTCTGTTCTTGTGCTCGACAGGGGCTCAGATGGATTCAAATCACTACTGTAAAATTTGGGTCGCTAACTCTTTCTGCTTCTTAGTACTTGCTATCTTCTTTTTAGTGGTAGCACTTGCTATCTGATTCAGGTGTTTTCCTGTATAATGCTGCCGCCCTGCCAATGATTTGTAGTATCAAAGGATCAGGCAGACTGTAATGCATGGTTATGATGGAATCATGGAACATGACGTGCCAGCTCTGTGTGGAAAAAGGTAAATATGAGAGTCCTGTTAGTCTGTTCCCTTGCTACTGAGAAATTTATGATCCACAAACCATAAGGAGAAACAAGTAAGGTTTTTATGGAAGTTCGTTGCTGGCACTTTCATTTAATTTGTAAAAATAAATACAATATAGATTTTTTTTTTTGCCTTGATCATTTGCTCAGAAACAAGATTTTTTTTTTTTTTTGCGTTCGTCGCCGTTTATTTTGCTCGCTCATGTTTATGGTTTGCAGATGTGAGCATATCTTACACCCTGTCCATGAAAAATCCAGATTTTATTGTGAGGATATACACAGAGATGGCTCTTGCATCACTCCATAGGTTATGTGGCCTGCAGCCAAACTGGTTGCTTTCATGGGCCATCTGCATGACAACATGATGACTCTTGCCCATCCCATGACTTCAGCTTTGTGTTTTGGTAAGATACTTGAACTCAGCATTCTAGATCAATTCGTAGCATTCATTGGAAACAGTGTGTATATATACTGCATTTAATTTGATGATCCTGCTTCTGCCTTAGAATCCACGCCCCAAAATCAGTACTAACAAATGAGTCTGCATACTTTTTTAAAAAAGAAAATGGCAGGTTATGGCACCATAATACCAAATTCTATATAACTTCATCTAGAAACATAAGTTGCTGACTTTAAGGCATGCGATTTTACCATACTTTAAATCTTAAAAACGTTTCTCCTGTGCCCTGAGCCCCTGACTGCTTCTAAGTTTTTTTACATTCAACACCGTACCATGCTAACATGTGCACCTGGTCAGCTGGTCTGCCTGGCCATAGCTAATCTTCTTTCTTCTGTGCTTCTGTTTCACTAAAAAGGGACCTGTTCATCTTTAGGTCGTGTAAGCTTCAAAAGGAAGTTGTGGTAGGCCAAACTCCAATATTCGGTGTTAACTGGAAAAGAGAAATAGATTCTATAGAATTAGTGCAAAAAGAACAATCACAATTCCACATAAGAAACAGGGCATCTAGATTTCTGAACCGAAGTTTTTGACAAGGTTGAGCTTAGACCAGACCTTAGATGTAGTAGCCAAAGTCTTCCACTACGTTCGAATATGACGTACATTGATGAGCACATATGCAAAGTCGTGACGTCAAGTAGGTGTCTTGGCAAACCATTACTAGCAGTATTTGCCGTCCAACTACTAGTTAACTTGTCAAACATGTTGATGTCACGACGTGATCTCGCAGATCTTTATCTCACGTCGTACCGTGGCCTTGCTCGTGCCACGTCGATGAGACTAAGTACATTGCCATCGTCATCGGATTACATCGACATGCTTGTTTATCTATTTTATTGTTAAGCTGAGACGCTCTTATCATGCCACTGATATGTCAGCACGTTTCATGGTTGATTGTTTGCTGAATCTGAATTCTGGAAGGCATCATTTATTTTATTTTATTTGTGGGTGTGATTAGTATGCCTGCTCTTTTCAGCCAGGTAGCCAAGCAAAATTCATAATGCCAATCATATTCAAGATTTGTCTTTAGATTTACATCTATCCACCTCCCACAATTTGAGGCAAGCTGAAACTGAAACCATATATTACACCATATGTATTTGTCAGGCTTAAGCATACCATCTATACTCTGGACTGGCTAACACTTGAGTCTTTTCCATTTGCAGTCATGCACTAGAGTACTGGACTCTTGAAAACAATCTGATTTTCTTAATTGTAATTCACCGCCTTTCCTTGTCTCCCCAATCTTTCTTGCCCCGTGCTTCTCGAGCTGTAAACGTCCTTGCCCTGTCGTGAGGCTCATCTGAAAATCTCAATGAAATTGTGATGATTGTGACGTGTTAGCTTGCTGTAATCATTTCAAAACTAAGGGTATTTTTCTGATCATAACATTCCATTTTCCCTGAAGAATTGAGTTCTACAATTGCTTCTCCAAAACTGTTATGACTTTATGGGACGGTGAGAGAGGCATATAAAAAATATCTCGATTGGTCAAGTCTTCTTTTATTTGTACTTGGATTACTTTTCAACGTTATCTCTGTCTTAGTGCCCTAGTACCAAAGGGGTGATATGGAAACGCACTCAGCATCTTTTTGTATGCCAGCTTCTCACAGGAGAAAAAATTATAAAATTGTGGCATATTCGCATTTTCTGTTGCAGTTTAATATTCTTTCCACAGAAGGTGAAAAAAAAATCAAAGTGAGAATCAAGATTATTTTTTTCATTTTTGGGACTGACTGATCCTAGGTAGGTGGGCAGTACCATTCCAGCCAGTGCAATGTAGGGTACTCCTACAAACTAATGCATGATTTATTTGGTACGCATTTGACAGCAATGAAGAAAAAGGACACCTATATATAAATGAATTTCGTGTGGTTTTTGTTCAATGACAACTCATGTGCTTCTTGTTATTTTTCCCACCGCCCTTGCCGCGCATGCATGCAGATACAGTAGATAAATACGCCCATCCATAATTCCATTCGATTGTATATTGCAGGTTGGTTGTCTCGTTAGTTTTGGAAGGTTTTTCTGCTCCCCTGACGTGGAATGCCTGATCTCTGAATCACATGGGCAAGCATGCAAACGTTTGAAGCTATCTTCTCTTTACCTGTTTCACTTGTGTCTGCCTCGTGCTGGCTTACGTCCAAATTCCTGGTTTTGGTCGAAATAAATCCTGTAGGTTGCTGCTAAATGCTAATGACATATATAAAGAGAGGTTTAATGGTTGTAGCTTCTATTAGAGTACAGATAGGATCATCTATTATCTTAAAAAAAATATAGAGACGTCTAAATATTACTCAAATTCAACTGAACTTAAGGTTATGTTTAGAACACTAGTGTGTACATATATAGTTAATTATTGTAGTGCAATCAAATAGCTAGGAGAAAAATATCGGCACAACAAACAACGACCGGCCATGAACGGTATCCAATATAATACCGTTCATGCACGGCACCTACGACAACGCATTCAGGAAACGAAAGGGATGTTTACAAGCGCATGTGCAGGTGTGCAGCATCAGATTCTCAACCGGAAAAACACCCGCAATTTGGGACAAGTAATACCGCAAATATTTCTCCTCATTTCTCCAATTCATATTTACATGGACGTAAGCATGCAGATATAGGTACTAGTTACAAGAAAATTAAGTACAATAGCGTTAACACACACTTAATCTTCCTAATTTCCTTATTAATCCTAAAAGAATTCAAGTTTCCTCCTATCTAATTACAACACCATTATTAATTCCATGAAAAAAAGAAGCTAAAATCATCAAGTGATTTGAACTTAGAGAGAAGAAAGAGAGAAAAAATGAACTTGATCCCTACTCCGTTGATTCAGAGCCAGAGTGCTCCGGCCTCCTTCAGTATGGGCACGAGCTCACCGGAGATGTGCACGGCCATGAGCCGGTCGAGCCCGCCGAGCAGCCTCCCGCCGACGAACACCGCCGGCAGCGAGACGTCGCCGTCGACGACCCCGGCGAGCTCGGCCTCGCCGGCGACCTCGTGCACCGCCGGGTTGACCCCGAGCCCCTGCAGCAGCCGCTTCACGACGTGGCTGAGGCAGCACCCGCTCCTCCCCACCACCACCACCGGGCACTCCGCCACCGCCCTCCTCACCTCCTCGCCCCCTCCCCTCCCCCCGCGCGCCGCCGCGGCCGCCGCGTCGACGGCCGCCTCCTCCGCAGCCATTGCCGCCGGCCGCGTCGCCGCCGGCGCCGGCCACGCCCGGCTCGCGTTGTACGGGATTGCCTGGTACATCTCTTCTCCTCTTTCTGTGTGCCGTGTACTCGTGTGATCGGCAATGCGTACCGAGCCACGCGATATATAAAGGGTGGTGACGTCAGCGGAAAGGCCGGTTGCGTCAGCGGTAGAGGCCGTCTGTTTCGGTGAGGCCCACGCGCAAAGGGTGGCTTTCGCGCCAACCGCGCGGCAAGTCGGCGTGACGTGGCGGGGCGTCAGCCGCGGTTGGGGACGGTGGGGCCTACCAGGAGGGGGCCCGCGCGCGCGCACACCGAATCCGTGACGTCCCTCGTGGCGCGAACAGCGGTTGTACAGTACAGCCGCGCGCGCGCGTGGTGGGTGACGTGGAGGGTGACGCGCGGACGGGTCTCCGGTGGGGCCCACACGCTCATGGACGGCCGCGATTAATCGTCACGAGGACGTCGTCGTAGATTTAGATTCAGAAATACTATGCAACGCAATCCCGTTAAGATAACAAGATAGTTTATTTACGGTCGTATAAAACCTAGATATCGGATGTGGTATCTACACGTCTGATATCAGAGGTACCATATGTTTCATCCTAACATTAGCATGACGTCAAAAAATAAACTATCTTCTCTCAACGGGATCCTATACGCTAGTTGCCCTCGTTTAGATTTGAACGCAGTGTCAACACTGCACCGACCTGACAGTGATATGCTCCGGCTGTTTCCTTGTGTAAACTGAGTATACCAGCAGTGTCTGTTGCATGTAGCAAACATCAGCTTAGTTAGCACGGCAACATTGAATTATGACGCTAATTAATCAACGGTTCATCGTCCTCACTCGTACGTACATACAGCGCAACGTCCAGGTCGTGCAAGTACTATTGATCTTGGTATAAATAAAGATTGATTGATGATTAATTAGCACATATTAATTGTGCTTATTTGTAAACAGATATCTTTTTATGAGTGGAACCAGTTCTCATTATGTTCATATCCTTTCATCCTCTATAAATACTTGTAATCATTCTATACTCAATTACTAATCGAATACATGAGTTCATCTCTCAATTCTTTTGGTCTCTACTTCTAACACGTTATCATGCGGGCTAGAAACTCCAATGAGTTTATTAGAGAAGGCCAACAAAGAAGTACAAAGAAGAAGCGAGACCAAATTCGGCCAAAATCGATAAGAATCAATTTCGTTCTTTCTACCTTTGCCATCGCCTCCAAGCGATCCTTCGGCAAATCTCGTCACCATTCTTCTTCATCATTGGCAATACCGAAGAATCACGGCCATGCCCGCCACCGACCTCATGGCTTTCACTGTTCCAGCCACCTAACAAACCCAATCGCCTACATCCCTACAATGTGAAGGAACGCCTTTGTTTCGTCCCTGCACGGCCATGGAGGCGGCGAATAATCACGCCAGAACCCCTTCACAGTGCCTGACCGCTATTGATCTATCGCCTGGAACCCCGTGACCCGAATTCGCACCCATCGTTCACGCGCTACCGGCGGGCTTCATTAGGGCGAACTATGGCGGCTGCAGCTGAACAGCAACGGCGCAGTGGCGGCGGCATGCAGGCTTTACAGCGCCCAAACAACGCAGTGGCAGCAACCGAACCATTGCGGTGGCCGAACCGGCACGGTGGCGGCCTGCTGAGAGGCGGCCATAGCCAGCGGCGGCATCCCTGCCAAACCGGCGCGGCGGCGGCCAGTGGCTGTAGGATCGAATATAAGAACCAAGCTTATCAGAGAGGGGATGAATGGTAGGAACACCAAAAACCAAAATCTTTTGAGGAATAAAAGAAACCCTCAAACTTGGATAGAGTGCTCCCGTCAGACCGTCTCTGTTGCGCCGGTCTGACCGCCGTTAGAAGCGCCGCCTCGCCGCCACGTTCTTGTCAGATGAACCGTTGGAATTCAGAAGGATATACATCGAAGATGCTCTTCAAAGTAGATTAACTTTGTTGCATCAAGATGTGTTTACAAAGTGCATACAAAGCACTCCCCTCTCTCAAAACTAAACCCTAGCTTTTCTCGCTTCCAAAAGTTATGGCTCTATGGTCTCAACCATTCATCTATTTATACCTAAAACCTCATACACAAAGTAGGAGTAGGACTTCTAGTCCCATTAGGACTCAAACCCTCAATTACCAAGTCTATTTATAATTTACCAAATCAAATTCTCCTTTCTATAGCCAACTTGGACTCAACTCCTAGTATAAGTAGGACTCGACTCCTAGTCCTACTAGGACTCCACTCCTAATCTGAGTATGACTCGACTCCTCTTTCCATACGCACACAATTCCTCTTATATGCCATATGGAATCTTTAATTCCACGTGTATTGATCTCTAGCCTTTTAGTATCCCGCGTGATCTCTCGATCATCCGGACATCAACTTCTACCAAGTCGACTCCCGATCCATCACCGACAATACTCCCGAGGCCTCAAGACTCACCTATATATACAAAAATAAAGGAACCATATCCGAGCACAAGTTCTTCCCAACTTGACTCACATTAGTCACACACACTCACACCAATATTCATAGTTATTTTCAAACCAATCTCTTATTAAATAAATCATTTGCAAAGCCAATTGTTCATCACAAAATATTAATCATGACAATGATTCTATAGTGGCGGCGGCACAACGGTGCAGTGGCCGGTGAGGATGGCAGCGGGGCGGAGTACGGTGGCCCAGCGACGCGCCGGCACAGCAGCGATCGACGGCGGCGCGGCCCCACAGCGCAACAGCACAACGCATCGGCGCCGGTCGCCTGAAGGCGACGGCGGCAGTTGGCGCGGCGGCAGCCATGGCAACGGTTGGCGACGGCCCGTAGTGCAGCGACACGGCGTCAACTCGCGGGACAGCTGCGTCCGACGGCAGCCCGTAGTGCGGCGGCGCCCTAGAGCAGCAGTGTGACAACAGCCAGCGGCGGCTGGCGGCGGATCAAGAGAAATTGAACCTCCTCAAGAGAGAAATCCACCGCTGTTAGATCAAGAGAAATATGGTGCCTTATATATTATAAGAAGCCATATGCACACAGATCTCAAAACTAAGCATTTCTCAGAACTAGACCCTCATACTCTGTGGCTTGCACTCAAAGCAAGATTTGAACCTATCAATGCGGAAAAAGTAAAAAAAAATTATCTACTATGTTTCCCGCTAATAGGATCTCAACATCCACTAGAGGGTTCAAAAAAGGTAAAAGCATTCCTAAGAATAAAAACGACAAAACTGAAGTTTGTCGCAAATGTGGTTGCTACAACCACATCACTAAGAAATGCCGTACCCCAAGACATCTAGTTGATCTATATCTCAAATCTTTGGACAAAGATAAACCTGCTCAAGAGAAGATATCTGAAACAAATTTCAGTCTCCAACTCGACAACATCGAGGAAGCCAGTTGTTCACAGTAATTCTTGGAAGAACTCAACAACAACATATCCTTTCCACAGAAGGATGATCTCATGAGCACTAAAGACATGCTTGTGGAATTCACTTCCCAAGACATGACTGGAGACCTCAATTAGTCTCTCGACTACATAGATACTATATTAACCAAGCCCTACTATGTGTTGTAATATAAATAGTTAACATCTATATTGTACGCTACTAAACTACAATACTGTATCGAATATATTCAGTATTAAATAAAGTTTGTGACCTATATATCTAACAAGAATTTCATTCTTCTTTCTATATATAGATTTACGGGAGTCAATACAATGAAGAAGCAATTATGCCTAGTGGAAAATACTTCCACAAACTCTATACTTCGGGACACAAATATTTCTTGACTCTTGAAAAGAGATAAGAAACTGTGTTCAACATCGCCAAACGCGATGCAATAATAGTTGGCTCTGGTCATGCCACAATCCTGATGGGTACTCAGTTGATAATTAAGGATGCACTACTGTGTCCTGATTCTACTCGTACTCCACTAAGTTATAGAGATATCCGTCAGAATGGTTTTCAAACTGAAACCAAGATGACAACAGAGAGGAATATCTCCTCTTAACAACAACGGATATAGCAAACAAGTATTAGAAAAGATTATATCTTTATCCTCTTGATTGTACTACATGAAACCTGTACAACATATTGCGTACACGATAATTTTTCAGAATGTTTACACATTCCAAACTTAGCATAATCGCCGTGACCATCCTATCACAGGGATGATACGGAAAAATATCAGTAACGCTAATGGTTAGATTTTCTCACAATCTTCGGATTTTATGTGTATTGTTTATGCCATAGGAAAATTAATTTTGAGGACCCTCTTACCTCAAAATTAGAGTTGAGCTAATCAAAATTCCTTGAACACATTCAAGGTATAGATGTGATTCCATACAACCATTATATGGACTGTTCAGATACTTCATGATTCTAATTGACACATCTACACGATGGTCCCACGTGTGGATTTTATTCACACAAAACCATGCATTTATTAAGTTAGTTGCTCAAATTATTAAATTATAAGCACACTATCCTGAACATCGAATTCAATCAATTCGAATGGACAATACTACTGAATTTTTCTCAAAGTGCCTTCATGATGATTGTATGGCTAATGGAATTCAAGTTCAGTACTCCGATACATTTGTCAATACACAAAATAGATCAGCAGGATCTTCCATCAAGAGAATCAAACTCATTGCAAGACCATTACAAAATTGCAATTAACCAACCTCTAGTTGGTGACATGCGGCCTTATACACCACATCATTTCAAATTCATTACACTGCAATTATACAGCATCCTCCATTGCAGTTTGTACGTAGAAATTTGGCCTCAGCCAAAGATTTTTCATCTGCGAATCGGCAACGTTTTGTAGGTACCGATATCACCACCATAGCATACATCATTAGACAGTGGGGACCAACATGAGGTATTATTATCCGTCTATCATAATACCTCAGGTCTTTCTATAGGGGATTTATAAACAGCACATGTGCTATTCATATTGAGGACAATTCCAGGCATTAGGGGGAGATACATACCAATAAAAAAATACCAGGAATTAAAAAGAAAATGTCAAATATTAACATTCCATTCTTATATCCATGTACCAAAGCATCTGAACCAAATAGTTCAGAACATCTTATATTTGCAACATATTGCAAATACTCTGCCAAAAGCATGTACCTATTATAAAAGTGTCATAAAATCCCGCACCAGAAAAGCCCAGTAAAATTGCGCACAAATTTTAGGTGCTAGGTCATAGGAACGCCTAACTCAGTTGTTGTGGGAAATAACATGGAGTTTAAAAGGGATGATATTTTCACATGCTATATTGGTTCCATTGAATCAATCATACAAAGACTATAAATTGTCGACATATACTCCTCAAAGTTGCCTTACACTTTCAACTGGATCCAGATCAAAAGTCCTAGGTAGAGTGTCCGAACACTCAAATTGGGTCAAATCAAAGGTGGCAATTAAAGAGAATTGCTCTCACTCAACAGTAGAAAGTATTATCATAGTAATACATTCTTCTCATATCTTCCTTACGGAAGCGTGGTGGTGAGATCGTGAGAGCTTGTAGCATATGGTTTCATGCAGAGATTAACTATAGCATACTATTAGTATGTATGGAAATCACGTTGTCATATCTAATTATTGGCAGATCAAATAAGTTTGATAGATTCAGACAACCAAGCTCCCAACGGACTTCATATTCTAAATCAGAATACAAAATCACAATATATATTGTGTACAACTTAAGTCACTCTATGACTTGAACAGTCAAGTTGATTGTGGTACAACTGACTATATGAGTTTCTTACATAAAAGGTAACTCCAATCATAATAATTGCCTATGTGTGTTAATAAAAAAATCTCCATTTGGATTTTCCATTATTTCAGCGCATATTGATGATCTTAACGTCATCAGAACACACAAAACAAACAAACAATCATCTTAGGAATAATTTTTTCATTTAAGAAATTGACCTTTAAGACGGATTCCGAGATGAAATATTTGGTTAAGACCAAATTACGCTTGAGTCTATAACTTAAGCATATAAATCAGTCCATCAATATCCTATTGATATTGTTAACTAGTATCCAAATGATATTGGACAATCATATCCATAAACACTTATGGTCATTCAATCCCTAAAAATGGATCAATATTCATTTAGACTCAGGGATGATATACTCTAGTGCCATTAAAGCACTTATGTATCCGGCATATTGCAACAGGCCTGAAATTGTATTTGTAGATACCTTGCTAGCTTAAAATAACGCAACTCCAATAACACCATTGGATGGGAGTCAGAAAGGATATCCATAAATATCTTTGTGGCACCAAATATCTTGATTCATCATCTGATAAATCAAGCTAAGACTATAGTGGGATATGTACATACTGGCGAACTAATCCCCATAATACCAGATAACGTATTGATTTCATAGTGGTATAGTTTCCTCATAAGAGTCATCAAAATAGACTCTGTTGGTTACTTCCACCCATCATTCCGAAATTTTACATTCATATGAATGCCTTCGCCGAGTGATTCATCACGTACAATAGTTATGTAATATTGATTCCATTTGAATCATCTACCATTATCTACAAAGATAATGATGCTTACATTGATCAAATGTAGATAGGTGCATAAAGAGTAATATCATCAAGTATATTACTCCTAACCTATTTCACCCACATAAATTACATGAGAATGGGAAAATTAGTATCTTGCGAAGTCCTATAACAATCTCATGGACATATTCACTATATACTGACCAACTTCCACATTTCTAAAATGTGTTCAAGAAATTAGTATGGAATGATTATATAACTTGCAAGAATCAAGGGAAGTAATCTCCTAGATTATACCTGTTCAAAGCAATATTGTATTCTTTTCTCCTCTTATGAGTTTTTCCCTACTGTGTTTCTCATAGAAGGTTTTTATGAGATAATATATCAACGTAGATATATATCATATCTCTATTTTCCCCCACAGGGGCTTTTAAAGAGATATCAATAATATATAATAACTTCTCATATTTTTCCTATATGATTTTAAAGGAAGTTATCCTATATTATGATCCAATGATTATAATCAAATTACTGAAATTTTCACATGAGTTTTTCCTTTCTCAAGGTTTATCAGAGAGAATTCACATATATACCATATCATTTTCTTCTTATATTTTTTTCCATTGGGTTTTAAAGGAGTTTTAATGGCATATCTATATGATGATTTCTCCTCAAATTTTTTCCACAGTGTTTTAGAGGAGTTTTTCTAAGAGATGGATCAAATGATGATTACTAGAAGCAAATTGATCAAGAAAGAGTGTTACAAACAAAGATTAGTTATGATCAATTAGCATATATTAATTATGCTTAATTGTGAATAACAACTCTTTATGAGTAGAACCTGTTCACACTATGACCATATCCCTTCATCCTCTATAAATACTTATAATTATCCTATATACAATTACTAATAAAATACATAAGTTTATCTCTCAATACTTTCTGTTTCTGGTTCTAACAGAGCTGTCGCTTTATCGGTTGCCATGGCCAAGTTGAGAAAAGATTCCAATTAATCAAGCACCGGGCGTAGCACAGCAGCAGGTATGGGATCGGATGCGGACGTCGATCCGCCCAAGGTTTTGATCGATATATCCCTCGCAATTGCGTCGGCAGATGGGTGGCGCTCGTTGGAGATGACGTGACTTGATTGGACCTGGACATCTCCTGTTGCATCGCATGCAGCTAGCTCATTCGATCTGAAAATGGTTTGATCCAGTCCAGTCGATAATTAAGCCCGTGGAAAATGATTTTGATCGGTCGTCCGATTAAAGACGAAAGGTCGGACACGGCACCCTCTAGTGCATTTTTCTTTTTTCTCTGTCTTGTATTCAGTGGCTCAGTGTATTACTTTTTCTCTGTGTTTGCTTTTGCTCTATATGGACTTTGCTTACTGTGTTGCTTTCTTTTTTTCTCTATATATTACATGCAATACATACTCAGATTCTCTATATATAGCAGTTACATATTATATACAATGAGATATAGCCTTAACAACAAGCTTTAAATATTTTTTCTTATAAATTACTTATCTAATCTACGATTCGATTATACCATTGTATTATGTCACAATTAAATCTTCACAACAAGATCTCACTTGATTATATTTTTGGTAAAAAAACTTATATGTTTGAACTTGTGAAATTCGATGTTTTATATGCTAGACATGAATGTTTTAATTGGTATTCGACTATATTGCGTATTTTATTTTTTTTGTGTTACAATGGATCTTTTAGATATTGCATATGGTGTTATTCCAATGTTTCAATAATTATTTTATAATGTTTTTACTAGTTCATTTGCAAATATTGTACGTGGTGTTTTTAATGTTTGATAAAATATTTTATAATATTTCAACAGTTACAACTCGATGTTTTATGTGTAATAAAAAATGCTTTAATTAGGAATATAATTATATATATATTTATCTGTAATATAATTATATGAGATATTTTTATAAATATTTAATTACAAGAAATACAATAATATAATTGGATATGAAGACCGAATAAGTAATTTAAGAGAAAAGTTGTTTCGAAGATCGCTGTTAAAGCGTATACATGTACATGTATGATGCATATACAGAAAGTAAGAAAAAGAGCAGTGAGCATAGGCGTTCGATTTTTTAGATTCCTTGGATGTCCGAAGCATAGCGTCGTTCTTGGGTTTTCATTTGTTTTTGCTTTTGTTTTACTTTTTGTTTGCAGGTGGATTGATTGCTTCAATGATCACGTATGTACGAATGGATATGTCACGCCTTAAGTACGTGTGTGCATGCACGAACGACATGTAAAAGTGTCTAGGTTGATCTGACGACGTACACTGGTGTAGGTATGTGCTTGTTTTTCGCGTGGCGATGGCGAGGTAACATATCATGGATGACGTAAACAGTTGGCTTCTGCTGGCTGGCTGAACCAGTCCTCTGTGTTCAGATAAGGCGAGCGGCATCGAGCTGGCATCTTCATCGAGCATCAGTCATCGGCTCTTAATTGCGAAAGTAAGCATTGTTTAGTCGTCACACGTACTCCATGCCGGCCGCATGTAGGAATCATTATTGGATCAACATGATGAGACATAGTATACGAATTAGATACTTCGTGTCAATTACCACGGTCGATTCCATGCATGATATATAGTTGCCAGAATGATTAGGTAACTGTTTGGCAAAAATATGCATGCACCCTGTGCAACATCAATCTTCAGAAAGCGCGCCGTCTGACGCTAATCCAGCTCCGATCTGATTCACCTTTTCCCCCAAATCATTTGCTTGTGCATGTAATTGTGCTTGATTGCTTCAAAACCACTGAACCGACCGGTTAATTAATAATTTCAAGCTGGATACGGAGGCATCGATCGGCATGATCCGATCCATAGTTGCGTCACCCATTATATGATGCATGCACGACTACGCGGGCGCAACGGCCCGTCACGTCGTCGATCGGCAGAAACGACCCGGCCGCCCGCCAGATGGACGTCGACGGAGACACAAGCGGCCAGCGTGCTACTACTACTGTACGTGATAAACGCAGACTATTGCACATATAATATACGGAGTAAATTTTACAAAAACTATACATACTTCTACCAAACTACCATAAAACTACATTTACGTATCTACGATTTTAAGTATGGATGATCCAACTTACATATTTTTTTAAGGGAACTGTTAGTTTTCAAACGTCTGAAAATTTGTAAATTTTCAATCACCTAAAATTACACAATACCAAGTCTAAAATTACAATGGTATGTAATGTGCAATTTTACTTCTTTTTAATTATAATTTTGTTGTTATATATGGTTTTGCTTTGTTTTTATCTAAGTTTGATTTTTTTTTCATGTAATTTTGTAAATTTTATGAATAGCAAGTTTATTTCTTGTAATTTTGTAACTTTTGTATGTCAAATATATTGTTCAACCTTTTTAAAGGAAAAAAGAGAGGGATAATGAGAACCACTGGATTGTCATCTAAGGGATCAAATCTAGACACTCCCTTTTTTTAAATATTGTAAATGTAACATGCTAATATACAGTACAAGTGTATATATATATATATATATAGTATAGAATTGATCAAAAGTGTCATGATATATTAGCGGGGAGTTTTTCTTTCTCGTTTTTCTCTTCATAGGAGTCTTTTTTTTTTCCTTTTTTTAACATACATGGGCCTTGGGTTGGGATTTTTCTGGATGGTTCTGGGCTCACCAGGAGCACCTCTCTAGATACGCCAGTGCAAAACTACATGTTTAAGACATTGTCTCACAAAACTATAGATTTAATATCGAATTTATCATGAAACTATGGATATAAGATGGAGTATTGCAAAACTACAGAAATATATAGTTTTGTGAAAACTTAAATTTCAAATATGTAGACTGTGGTTTTGTGATACTCCACATTAAATTTGTTGTTTTATGAGAAAGTTGACATTAAATTTAGTTTTGTGATAAAGCTGACATTAAATTTATAGTTTTGTGATAAAGTTGATATTAAATCTTTAGTTTTATGATATATCTTCTTAAATCTATAGTTTTACAATAGATTGGTCAAAGTATATATAGTTTTGTGAAATTTACTCTATAATATAAAAAAAGAATTCCCTCCATCCTAAAATAATTATCTTATTTGTCCCACAAAGACTTCATATTTAAAGTAATTAATATATTAGAATTTGTGAAAGTAGAGAACAAATACTTGAAGTTTGCTAAAGTGAAAGATACATGTATTGGAGTTTGTTTTAAGTGGTGGAACAAATATATTGGAGTTCGCTAAAATGAAGCATATTCTGGTTTTTTAGATTTATATTAGTATAAGTGAGATGGACTAAATATAAAGTTTTTTTAGTCGGAGGTGCTAATAGATCATGAGAATGGTGAAAGAGATATATCGACCTAGCTAGCCACGGTTAAGAGGATACATACGTAGTCGATCGATCGATCACCTGTAGTGTAGTATACGTCACTCTAGTGAGGATCGAGTTAATTAAAATCTTGCTTTCCCCACGTCGTCGTCGACGATCTGGATGTTGTCGGCAGATCGACCGAGCGGCAGCTGCTGCGTGCGTGCTAACGACCAGTCTACCACCACAGGGGTCTTCGTGAGCCACGTTGGCCAACCGCTCGACCACACACACGCAGGCATGGAGTCGTGTACTGCACACAAGCACACGTACACGTTAAGTCTGTCGCGTCAGCGGCCGCGGCCGAACGATTGGGGAAGAAAACTTCTCTCTCGCATGCAACGCTCGCCTGATGCCTCCCGACCATGCCTATCTTAGAAAAATGAACACTCATTGAAGTTACACCGAATCAAATAAAACAACACTGGAGCATGTCAAACTGATAGCAAACGCATAGAGCATTTTGGAAAGCTTTGTATATATGATCGAGAAGTCGACATATTAGAACAACAACTCAAGAAGAGGAAAGTATCAAAATAGCAAAACAGGGGAGCACTTGAAGGCTGGTTTGCCAGTGTTGCAGCACATGCACATATCCTGCCAAAAAGCAAAGCTCACAAAATATTCCACTCAATTCAGTACACAATAGTAAGTAGGAGCAACTACAGCCCAAACTCTGTAATAGGATAGTGTCCAGTAAATCCAGCTTGGTTCTTGGGATCCATAGCAGTGGTAACTGACGTATGGAAATAAATTCATAGCTAGACACTCAATACACGCTGATTAAAATTCGGAGTTGGAGAAAGTTCAGTGGATTTACTGCAGCAAACCCCTGCTCTCAGCCATGTGCTGTAGATGTGCTCCTATGTGCTGTTGAAGACTTGAAGTGAACCTGTAAGTAAATAGTAAAGCTAATGTTCGTGTTCATCAAATAGATACAGAAGTGAAATTTTGTACTAATTATGGAAAAAATGGGCAATAACAATGGCACAATCATGAATAGTAGATCTGGCCCATACCTCCATTCAGTTTTCTATTAGGAGATTGAATACTGAATATGAGAAAGAGTACCGAGGTCTACAAATAACTATGTAGTTCAATTTTAGTTATTTCGGACCATTATACCCTACATTATATGAATATTGGGGTAAGTTAGGTGCTAGGTTCAGTATGGTCCTTACATGTAAAAAATAGCAAAGGTTGACAATATGACCCCTTTATTTGCAAAACTGTGCAAACTGAAAATTCTATTGTAGGTCTTAGCAAGATATTCTTACGGGTTCATTTTGACAACATAAACGCTCCTATTATTTTTCTGCACCATGTTCAGGCAATATTCTGGCAAATTGTGGTTACATTACAAGGCCAGTGAACTTATTTAAAAACAAAAATCATTTATCTCAGAAAAGCTCATGACCAATGTGCAGTACATGTGACAAATCATAACACTCGAAGGCAGTTTTGTTCTGTTGCAGTTCTTAGTTCTTACTGCAGTAGCATACATTAAAACATAATTATGAGCTCAATTAAAATGTAAAAGCAAAAACAATTCTAAAAGGTAGCTCGCTATATTTCTGATAGGTGTCTCGATTTTTGCAGCATTTCAAATAATCTAAATCAATGTGCATTTGTGCAATGTTATTGTATCTGTTCAAAAATACCATAAAAATCACCTATGAAAAACAAAGGGTGCAATTATAGAATAAAAAAGGGCAGCAGATTTCACCTTGATTCCCTTGCCCTGGCCCCTGATCTGTTAGCAGGTTCTTCCCCGCATTGTACTCTGCATTCACCTGCAAGTTTGCCTGTAGTTAATTGCAAAGAAAAAGTTCATCTTAAATGAAAATGCACATCCATGAAGAAAATATTAAGTTACTTATGGGCTTACCTATAACTTGTTTATGAGCTCTTTCGCTTTCTCAAATCTCAAATCGTTTCTCCTAAACCATTTATCCAAATCAAGCATAACCTGCGTCGTTAGAAATATAACGACGATGACTACAACCTTTATTTAAACCTCCAAACCCAAGTTCCAATGGATTTATACCAGATTTAAAAATATGGTTTCAGCCTATTTTAAGAATTAAAAAAAATGAGCATCCCGCCATCAAATTGATTTCTATTCAAAATTGGGACTAAAAGAAATTACCCTTGTAGTGAGGACACTCAAATTTGAGACAAAATTCCCCGAATTTGCGAGATCACAAAAAATTCCCAATGTTGCCTCTTCCCTTCTTTCTCCTTTCCCCGTGCTTCTTCTTTCCTCCTTCCTCTCTGCCCCTCTGGTCGTCAGCAGCAGCAAGAAGCAGAACGCAGCAGCGGTAGGTCAGCACCTCAGCAATACAGCAACCAAAATCACACACAACAAAAGAACACCAGTAAAACTACAGATACAAACCTATGCCAAGCTTCAAGCGGCAGCAGCAGGAGCAGCGCTCAGGAAGGAGAAGTAGCCGCGGTGACGGCAACCGGCGGACGGCGGATGGAGGCGGCGCCGGCGGCAGCTAGCGACGGTGTAGGCGATGGCGCAGCAGCGATGGGAACAGGCGGCTAGGGCAGGCTTCTATCGATCTCTCCTTTCCCCTTTTTTTTGGGGGTTAAATAGAGACACTCTAATGAAATTTAACGACCCACATTGATTTGATCACCGGGCTCCAGGCGGCAGGCGGCGTAGCCTTGATTGCATCGGCTCCAGGCGGCGTGCGAGTCGGGGCGTCGGTCGCGGCCAGCAGGAAGCAGCGTATCGAAGCATAGCCCCCTGGCAACCTCAGCCTCACGCGGCTGCATCGGCAGTGGCCGTAGAGCAGAAGTCCCTCGCGACCTCGCCCTCGCCCTCGCCGAGGCTGGCTCCCTCTTGAGGTGCTCAATGGTGGCGGCGAGCAGCGCCCACCCCCACACCCACCCCCCCCCCCCCAACCCCCCCACCCCCACATCGGCGATACCGTGGTCGAGGCGCATGGAGCGCAGGGGCAGTGGCAGAGGCGGGGTTCCCGGAGGGAGATGGCAGCCGCACGCGAGCTAGGTCCACTGACGAACACCACCACGTCGCCGCCGTCGCACACGGCGCAGTGGAGCCTACCCGCAGCCGATCCGATCTCCCACTGGTCGCTGTCACCGGGGCAGATCACCAGCTCGACGCGCCCCGTGACTGGGTTGTACCCCACCGCCGTGCCGATGCTCGTCCGCCACCACGCCGTGCCGCCAGCCGCCACGCCCGACGCGGCGACGAGCGAGGACAATGATCGCGGGGCGCGGCCAGGACCGGTGCGGCGGGGACGGGACGGCCGTCCATGACGAGGTGGCCGGGTTGCACACGGCGTACGCGTCGTCGGCGGGAGAGAAGCAGCAGGCGGCAGCTGGGACGGGAGAGGACGTCGGGCGAGAGGGGCGATGCGCGAGGCAAGATGAGAGTCAGAGAGGGGCGATACGTGGGCCGTTGGATCTAAGGATTAACGAATAGGATTGAGCGTATCTGATAGCTGGCCAGCCTCGCTGGTGGAGCCCGAAATTGCGGCCCATATACCACCGGGGAATTTTTCCTGTTACTAATTTAATTTTTTTTAATTTACAAAACTAATTTTCGATTTGGATCATTTGCAAAACTAGCCTCTTGTGTTAAAAACCGCCGTGGCCCAGGACGGCGAATGGCCTAGGCCCACGGCGCCGGCACGGCCTGCCGACGGCGTCAACCGGCCGGGGGTTGCGTTGCCCATGCCCGTCCCACGTCCGCGCTCGTCTCCCGTGCCCGCGCCCGCGCCCCGCGCCCGTCCCGTCCCCGCGTCCGCGCCCGTCGCCGCACCCCGCGCCCCGCGTCCGCGCCGTCGCCGCACCCCGTGCTCGCGCCCGCGCCCGCACCCCGTGCCCGCGCTCGGCTTCCGTGCGGGCACGGGCATTTTTGCTCTTGGCCCGGGGCCATTCACCGCCGCCGTCACGGTCTGGTGACGGCGCGGTGCCGTGGTCCATTCGCCGGCCTGGGCCACGGCGGTTTTTAAAACCCGTCGTGCCCCAGGGCGGCAAGAGACTAGTTTTGCAAATGATCCAAATCGAAAATTAGTTTTGTAAATTAAAAAAATAAATAAATTAGTAACAGTAAAAATTCTACCACCGGGGATATGATTTGGGCCGGCAGTTGGGCCTTGCCGAACAAAGGTTAAGTGGGCTCGGCCCGACGGGGATAGTGTATATACACCGACCTCGTTACTTTGCGGGCCCAATGAAAGATAGCTCGTGTAGGAATTTTTTTGATTTTTATATTTATTTATTAAAAGATTTGCAAAAGTAGATTTTTGTTTGAAAAAATTGCAAAAATAGACTCCCACCGCCCTCTGGGAGGGCGGTTTTTAAAAATCGCCCTTCCAGAGGGCGATTTTATGACGTGGCTGACGGCTATCGGGCTCTCGGCCGACGGCCGTCAGCCATTTTACGGGCGGCCCCCGGGCCTCCTAAAAACCGCCCTCTCAGGGGGCGGCAAGGGGCCGCCTGCGAAATGCCCCTGGGCCGGCCTCCTCCCCGGCGCCCGCGTCCGCGCCCCGCCCTCGGCCCCGCCGCGCGCGTCAGCGCCATCGGCCCCGCGCTCGTGCCCCGGCCCGCCCTCGGCCGCGCTCGCGCCCGCGCCCGCCCGCGCGTCAGCGCCCCGCGTCCGCGCCCTCGGCCCCGCGCCCCCGCCCTCGGCCCCGTGCTCGCGCCCCGCTGCCGCGCCCTCGGCCCCGCGACCGCGTCCGCGTCCGCGTCCCGCGCCAGCGCCCGCGCCCCGCGCCCTCGGCCGCGCCCGCACCCGTGTTTTTTGCAGGCGGCCCCCTTGCCGCCCTCTGAGAGGGCGGTTTTTGGGAGCCCCGGGGGCCGCCCGTAAAATGGCTGACGGCCATCGGCGGGGGGCCAACGGCCGTCAGCCACGTCATAAAATCGCCCTCTGGAAGGGCGATTTTTAAAAACCGCCCTCCCAGAGGGCGGTGGGAGTCTATTTTTGCAATTTTTTCAAACAAAAATCTACTTTTGCAAATCTTTTAATAAATAAATATAAAAATCAAAAAAATTCGCTCGTGTAGATATGTGCCCTTTTTTCTTTTCTGTGGGCCGTTCAAAGAGAGAGGTGTGGCCCGCTTTTTAAAGGGTTCCCCAAAACTCAACTTTATCCCTTTTTTTTTCTTTCTTTGGGAGCTATTTCATCATCTATGGGCTGCATTGGGTTACTCTGAAGGAGCCCTCTGACATGGGTTACTCAAAGTTGTTGAGGAGTTCGTTAGAGGATCTGGTTCCCTATGGGCTATGGGTCTATGGGCTATGGGTCTCAGGGTTGCATTTTTCGTTTGAAGGGAGCTTTACCGTCTTCATGGTAAGGCACTTACCGCGCTAACCGCTAAAAACCGCACGAATTTCACCTCTAAAAGTTTGAATTCAAAATTTTTAAATTTTATGGTAAGGTTGCGACTACCGCACGATAAGCCACAGTAGCCATGCTATGTTGGAGCTATAAAGAAAAAAATACAAAAAATTGTAAAATATAGTAAAAGTTTTAGAAAATTGTAGAAAATTCTGAAAAATTATGGATATTTCTAGAAAAATAATGTAATATTGTATAATTATTTTTGCATAACCGTTGCTATATTTTTTATACTTAAACAAAGTAAAAATTATATCCCAACCCATTTCTTTTTTTTCAATTTCGATGGAGCTCTAAAATATAAAGTATACTTCATCATTTTCATAAACTTTCTTCATCATAGTGATCCACGATTCAAACACTACCTGCTAGATTTTTTTTTTTTTGGATTTTATTTTTATTTTTTAAAAATTTTAATTTAAATGAAATTTGGATAAACCATACCGCCAATTGATATGGGAAACACTGATGGGCCTATGGCATATGCAGGTAGTTTACAATAGGCCGTGTCCTTTGATCTCCAACGTATTAACACGTAAAAAAATGTATTGTACGAAAATGTTGTTGTAATTATTTATTGCGGGGAAATGGATGTATTTTTGACTGGCAGAGAGAGCACAAGCGTACAAGATCAGAAACATATGTTTCTTGATAAGTAAGCAAAAACCTCGATTAACCTCGATAACGTAATTTATCCACAAATATCAATGGCTCGAACAACATAGATTCTCAAGAGTATGCTTAATTTCAATGCGCTTAAATCCATCTACGGATGTAAAATCCAACAAATACCGAACAGAACTAGTATTCTCGGAGATTCACAACGTTAACCTGCAGAGATCCGTAGAAAATTAATTTGATTCACGACTAGGATCACATGTATGGGCAAGACCAAGGTTAGCCACCACCACCGATTACTTTATAGCCGGCACAAGAACCAAGCCCAGATCGAGAGATTGTAAGCACTCCGTCCAGTTAACTTTAATTTGATATAAGTTAGTACTATAAATTTAAATAAACCTTTCTAAAATATAATAAATTAGTACTATCATTTCTATCTAGATTTATAGTATTAAATTAAATTAAATTTAGTATTAAATTGCTATATTTTAGAATAGAGAGAGTAGGTGTGAGACAAGGCGGATGAGATGCTCTGTTCCTCCCGTCCGGTGTACCTGTAAAATACTTTATGCGCCGCTGCACTGCGAACCCATCAATAATGCGCAAAAGCCGTATCGCATTGCAATATTGCATACTCTACCACTTGATCAAAAGACCAGCTAGCTCAATTATTTCTCTGACAGATTCCAAATGTTCATCTGCAATACGAGCATGCCGAAAAACCTTGTCAATCTGCTTAACTGTTTATAATCTTTTCAGTGTATGTTGTTTCAGTTTGGCTTAATTTGCAAGTACAAAAAGATGTGTGGTGACTCTGCAAACACGATGTAGCAGTATCGTCGTTTGGTGCGGTGTCGTTTCTGGCAGCGAAAACGAACGTTTGCACCAGGAGAAACGATGCGTTTTTCCCACGAGACAGACAGCGAAACAGCGCTGGAATGCATCAAGAATGCGAGATCTACTGCCATCTGCCGCTCCGTTTTAAAATATAATAAATTTTATATCTATATTTTTTTAATCAATTAGAAACTTACACCAATAAAACTTTTTATCTACTTTCTCTTTTCAATTAATTATAAGCATCCTCTATTTAATTTTAACAATTTTTTTAATATCCGTATTTTAGGACGGCGGGAGTGGTACTGTGGAGCATCCATCGCTGTGCTCGCTCTGCCTGCTGCCACTACCAACCCTCTCGTGTTTTGGATCTGGCGGCAGCAGCAGCAGCCACCCACACCTACTCGTACTTTTCTAAGCATCAGAGGATGTCGTTAGTGTGAAGCGCGAACAAGCCAGATGCCCAGATCCAGATCGAAAAATTTGAAATGATTCGTGCAGTAGAATCCAATGGAAGAAAAGAAGTACACTCTAGTAAGTATATCACATAAATTACAAATACAAATCAACGAGAAATTAACCCAAAAAAGAAAGAAAGAAAGAATAAAGCCGATGGACGTACAGAGCAGCACAATATCGGTAAACGGATCAATCGATCGATCAATGGGGTTTCGGTACACCACTCCAGCTCAATTGTGTGGCAATGGATCGAGTCGTCGTCGAGGTCTCCTCAGAGGCCGGCGAGAATGGCGCCGCCCAAGACACCGGCGGCGGCGACCCACCTGGACACGCCGGTGGCGGCCGCAGCAGCCTTCTTGGTGGTGTCGTCGGCGGAGGCGTCGTCGGCTGCCGGTGGCTCGGCGATGCCGGTCGACTTCTTGTGCTTCTTGGTCTTGGACTTGGACGGCGCCGGCGCCGGCGCCGGGGCGGGGGTGGGCGGCTTGGGGCCGAACAGCTCGTACGGGAGCGGCACCTTGTCGACGGAGTAGACGGCGAGGGGGAAGTCCTTGCTGACGACGGTGGAGAGCAGAGCCCAGTTGACGCCGGTGGAGATGTTGACGTTGTTGTTCGACGGCTTGATCTTGTACTTGTACGGCCCGTCGGCGCCGGAGGCCTGGGTGTTGACGGGGCCGCTCAGGGTGGTGAGCATGGAGAGGCTGTAGAATCTCGGGAGGACGCAGTAGAGCATCAGCTGGATCTGGTCCTGCGACGACAGCGAGTTGAGCGTGCCGGGCTTGAGCGCGGCGAACGCGGCGTCGGTCGGGGCGAACATGGTCAGCCCGTTGTAGCTGTCCATCAGCTGGCTGTTGATCTGCGTGTCCACGCGGCTCTCTTGGAGGAGGCGGAGGAAGTGGTGTACTTGCCGGACTTCTCCAGCACCGCCGTCACGTTCGTCGGCGCGGGGCCGTCCGCGGCCGCCGCGGGGCCCGACGCGGCGGCGGCCGCGGCCTTCGGCTTCGTGGTCTTCTGCGCCGCGGACAGCACGGCCGCCGTGGCGAGCAGCGCGGCCAGGAGGAGGAGGCGGGACGACGACGAGGAGGAAGCCATTAGTGGGTGGGTGGGTGGGTGCGCGCGGTGGCGAGGACGAGCGCGGTGGAGGCGGCGATCTGAGAGCTGGGAGCAGTGCGTGTTTAATAGACTTATAGTGTGGTTGGTGGCGAGAGTGCGAGTGAGAGTGAGCGATCGAGCGGTCGAGGTTAGCTGGACGTGGGCCTGGAACAGCAAAGGCGGACAGGTTAAATTCAGAGCCAACCTTTTCTTTTGATTTTTTTCTTTTTTATTGCGTGAGCTAGATGTGATTTGCGAGCTACCTGAAGGCCCTGAACCCAAGTGAGCTAGCAAATGCTACGGCATTTCCGTCCCAATGCAGATTTGCAAGAATACGGACTCTAATCTCTCGAGAGAATGTTCCTCGTATTTACATGTATTTAAAAAGTTTTTTAAAAATTAATTAAAATATATTAATACACAAACATGTATATTTAAATTTGACATCGACAAGTTGTAACAAAAAAGAATAAATTAAACTTTAAACAGTATACACATATTCACAGGTAAATTTGTTTTTTTCAATTTGTAGAAGTTAATTTTGAACCTGTGGAGTAATATATTGCATATGAATCTACCTTGTTAATTTTTTTATGATTATTTAGATGGCATGCAAGAAATAATAGGATATTTTCTCGAGTGATTAAAAGTGTTTCCAGATTTACAAATCGGTTTTACAGAATGATTGCACATCAGCTATTCAGCTTGCACACCCTGCACTGCAGTTTTCTTTCCTCGGGCAGGCACCTCTCGAGGGCGATGTTTTACCTGTCTGAAACTTGATCGAAGATCTTCTTTGTTGTGCAGATCAACTGTATGAAAGTACTACCAAGATGCCTACAAGTTGATTATTATTAGTTGCATGTAGTGTGAGCTGTACTACATACAGATGAATTATCAGTCTCAATTCTCAAACATTTTCTTGTCGGTTCATCTTGTATTTTCAGAAAAGGTGCATTCCAGTTAGGTTGGGCCACAAACCATTTAGTCCATATATGTACATGTTGGCCCCATGATTATATAGATTATCTCTACAACTTTCTGATCGAAGAGCAAAGAATCTATCCCTAGAGTTCTATATGTGCATTAATCATGCATTGGCAAATATACAAACCTGAAGAACTGAGCCACCGACAGTATAGTTGTAGTTCTACTGCAAGCTGGCCGTCCCTGTCGAATTATTGATCGTTTGACAGTGCCTTCACAACGTTCTGACGTGCGTGACTTGCAATATGATACTCCACTTCAACTTCCAGGCGAGAGTTGAACCATACTCTAATTAATCAAATCAAATAATCAATGCAACTGTGCCGAATATATATATTTCACTAGCGGTTCAACCGAGATGAGAGCACGATGGAGTATGCATACTGTACTGTTGATCAATGGAGTTCTTCATCATAGAAATCAACCACAAGGCAGCAGCTAGCTAGCAGTTTAATACTCCTGTTTGGTCAGCAGAATCTGTTCTTCATCAAGGCAAATTAAGTGGGCATTATTCATGCAGTTGCAGCAGAAGTACTACACTGTTCTTGTCTTATTGCCGAATCTTGTAGACGTATACGTGCGCCAGGTCAATCGCCAGCATGCAGATGATCTGAAAGAAGGAAGAGATATCGGCGACGGCGACGTCGCAGCGGCTCGGAAGGGACACCCGATCCATCCATCCGGCCGCGTTGATTTGGTGCTTGTTTTTAGCTTCTTCTCCGACTCCGGCGCATTTGCATCCATTGGCAGATGAGGTGTTCTACAAATGTCTTTTTTAAGGAACAGGACGAGTGTTTAAGAAGGCACAAGCTAGATGTGTCTTCACTTTTTAAGCACGTAAAACATCTGAAATTAGATAGATCTTGATGGCGTGAGAGGCGAGAATAAAATAATTGCATTGTTGTCAGATTGACAGGCGAGCACCCCATACGTCGCCACTTGAACTAAAATCAAATTGATTTCCAGCTAGCAATTTGAGACCAGGAACAGCGAGAGATGGAGAATGACTGCTCACCGGAACATGCTTGTGGTTGGCATCAAATGAACAAACCCATTTGTCTTTTCTTAATCGCAATCCATGCAAATCACGAACTAAACGAGCTACACAGTGACACATATATGCAGGTTTAGCCCAGGTTTATTTTTGCACCAGATTAATAGTGGAGTTGAGGGCCTTGAGGCCTTGCTAATTTGTTTGGCCCAATAGGCCTATTATAGTCTCGGCCTGGTTGAGCATGATTAGGCCCAAATGCAGCCCAATCTGGCCCAAATGTAACATGGCCATTTTTGTTGGTCTGTTTGGAGTTTGGACTGGTAAATGCTTCCGATCTAGTCAACCGCTCCCAATCAAGAACTGATAGCTCATTCTCCCTTACAGATCGAAGATCTACTAGTTTTTTTTTACTTGGTGTGTGTGAAGATGAACTATGGACGAAAATGTAAAGAAAAATATTTCGACAGTAGAACATCATCAACATCGGCACGTGGCCATCCAATCTTCAAAACCATGGATAAAATGTTCAATCACAAGAGGAGAAAGAAAGAAGAATCGGGAGAGAGTTTTAAGTTGCAACAAGAACTACTCTTCGAAGCATGTGCACTTAGCCGGTTGCACGATATGATTTCTCACGTTGAATCTTACAAGAGAGAAGCGGCAGCCACCAAGGCAGCCAGGACCCACCCGGCGGCCCTGGCGCCGGCCGCGGCGGCGCCGGCAGAATTGCCGCCGGAGCCAGCAGGCGCCTCCGCGGACGCGCTCGAGTCCCCCTTGGACGGCTTCTTGCCGGCGCTGGGCACCGGCGGCGGGGACGGCGGCGGCTTGGGGCCGAACAGCGCGTACGGCAGCAGCACCTTGTCGACGGAGTAGACGGCGAGCGGCTGGTCGGCGCGCAGCGCGTTGCCGACGGTGGTGACGACGACGCCGGTGGAGACGTTGACCTGGTCGGTGCTGGTGGCAGTGATGTTGAGCGTGTACGGCCCGTCGGCGCCGGACGCCTGCGTGCGCACCGGGTTGCTCGCCGTGTCGAAGGCGTCCATGGAGTAGTACCTCGGCACGATGTGCGCCTGCACCAGCGACACCTGGTCCTGCTGCGACAAGCTGTTCAACGTGCCGGCCTTGAGGCCGCTGAAGGCGCCGTCGGTGGGGGCGAAGACGGTGAAGCCGGTGGACGTGCCGTTCAGCTGGCTGTTCAGCTGCGTGTCCTGCTGCGTGCTCTTCATCAGCCGGATGAACGTCGAGTACGACCCGCCCTTCTCCAGGATCGCCGTCACGTTCGGCGGCCCGGCCGCCGCCGCCTTGGGCGCCGGTGCCGCCGCCTGACCCATCGCCGCCGGCACGGCCAGCGCCAAGCACAGCGCCGCCGCCACCAAGAACCCTCTCGCCATCGCCATTCAGCTCAGCTGCTCTGCTCACTAGTGTGAAGAAGTTAGCTAGGCTAGGCAGATCAACGGCAACAAGATACCGTTATTTATATACCAAGATCGAGCTGCATTTGGAGCTGTCGGCATGTGCGAGCCGACGTGGATGGATGAACAGTCTGTCATAGTGTCATGCAGGGGAGGTTAGGGTTAGTGTTGACGAAACGATGGTTTGACTGACGAGATGATAGTGGCGAGGAGCATAGATCAGGAAGGGAATCGATCACCATAGTTTAGCTTAAAATACCAGATTGGCAGTACTGTTTTTGAGATTGTTTTCCCCTCCAAGGTACAGCAGTGTTCAAGACGCAGATCGGCTTCAAGGCAAGGTAAGCAGATCAAAAACTCGACTTTTGAATTCAAATCTTCAGATGTATCGCCCGTGCGCTGCTGCCTGCCCCTGGGCAAATTCAACTGCACGCACGCCATGCAGACGCAGCTCATGGAACTCGCTTGGTGGGCACCGATGTTATTAGGATCGGATACTGAGGATCGTTTCTTGTCTGACATTATTTTACGATCGGGATCTACATATTTTTATATAAAAAAAATATGTAAAATGTTGTAACAATTGGAGCAATAATATTGATTTTGATAAATTTAATTGACTTTTTAAAACTTGAGTGAACTTATGCATATTATTTTCAATCCACTTTAATTGTAAATAATACTTCTATTTACTCCCTCTGTCCTAAAACAAACCTAACCCTCGCATCCCGAGGCATGATAAGTGATGAAGAAAAAAAGATAGTGTCCCTCATCTCTGTGAATGTATTATTTGTGGGTAGGTAGTTAAGTTTAAATTCTAGAAATTAATTTATTTTGGGACGGAGGGAGTACGTAGGATCGGGATCATGTAAGATCTTATCGATCTTGTGGAATCATATGGAACTCTAGTTGGATAAGGATACTATGAAAATTAGGATACACGATAAAATCGGTATCGTTTTAGTTTGATATTTTCTATGATAAAATTTTACTGTTTGATCCTTTTTTATTACTTATTTCGAATATGGACTACGGCTAAAACTTATTACAGACATGGACCCGGAGCTCAGCGCAAGCCCTGATGGCACTGAGCCCTAGCCTGGCGGTAACCCCCTGCCCCTGTGGCGAGTGAGCAGAGCTGGGGCGCTCGTTGGTGCTCAGGTCGGGAACTTATCCCTCTCCGTCTGATCTCTCCCACCCATTCTTTCTTTCTTCTTCAGCTCGAACAGAGGGTTCCGCCCGGAGCTTCTCTCTCCTCCCCTCTCCAAATCTCGGCTAAATCAAAGCTTTTTTCAATCGGATCTTGCATAGAGGAAGAGTAGCAAGGTAATCTCCTCCGATCCCTCTACTCAGTTGTTCTTTTTACCAAGCTCTTGTTGAGTTTAGGACAAAACCTAGTAAGTAAATTTAGGGTGGGGAATATAATCAAATTGTTTTTTTTCAAAGTTATTGGAGTAGATGTTTGTGGTGTGGATTGTAGCATGCATACCATATTATTTTGTTACTATTGATTGGGTTATTGATTGAATTGGAGGATTAGGGGGTGATTGTATTAAAGGATGTAAGGAGTGATACTATAGGATAAACAACCCTAATTGAAAACAAGAGATGGTGAAATTGTCAAATAAAATATTGTTACATAGTTCCATTTGATTTAACCGGATATTGTATAGGAGGGGTATTTTAGTAGGGGCACCTATTATTATAAATGTGCTATTTATCAACGTTTTTATGTATACTTGATGTGTTAGCTACTATATATTTTTTATTTAACTTGTAGTGTGTTTGGTAGGATAGATGCAAGTGGTTATATCCCTCGTCAACAACCTCCGGAGGGCGTCTCTCGCCCCATGTGTTGGTGTGGCGATGAGTGCAAGTTCGTGATTAGCAAGACAGATTTCACGTATTGCCAAATGTATTGGATGTGCCGTAACTACACATATTCCTCAGAAAAGCTAAAGCCTCAAGGGAAGAAAGGAAAGTTGAAGAAGCCGGTGGAGATAAATTCTTTTCTACTGATGTTTAATCCCTTTTATCAATAGTTGCTAATATGTTCTCATACGTGAAGGTAACTAAGCTACCACCTACTCTATGTGACTTTGTGGAGTAGATAGATAAGGAAGCCTATCCCGACGACACGGCGTATCTTCACATGTGTCAGCAGTGAGCAAGAGAGTGTTTTGAATGATGCAATGAGGCTGAATACAGGGCTGAGGAAGAGCAGAAGAGAAGGGAGAAGAAAGAATACAAGGAGAAAGAAGAGTGTGAGGCCGAGAGGGAGAGGAAACGGTAGAGGGCACAACGTGCGAAGGAAGCTGGGTTGGAGACGGTGAGAAAGTGTTAGCGCAATCGATGGATGAAATTTTCAATTCTCTAAGACATAAAAAAAAGAATTTAGAAGCGTTTCACGTTGAACTCTACGTGCTCATGTCATTTTGTTGGACACTTAATGTAGTTTGTCTTTCAATGTTTTGAACCATTCTAGAGTACTTATATCGTGGCGTCATGTTTTGAGTGCAAGAAGTAAGAATGGGAAAAAGCGAGGCATTTTGTATGGCTATTCACCATAGCAAGTCAACAAGCAACTATTTGGGCTGAAGTCCCCTATATTAGCGCCAATGGCCCTGCGCCGGTCTCGAGCACCTCAGCGCCCGGCCGAGGCCCTAGGCAAGAGAGCCTACCTCTGTGGCGGCCGGTCCCCAAGGTCAGAAACACGTAGAGTAGTACTTTATTCGGTCTTTAATAGATGACGTTGTTGATTTTTAATATAATTTTGACTATTTTTTTATTTAAAAATTTAGTGCAAATATGAAAAATATAAGTCATGTTTAAAGTACCATTAACCATAAAACAAGTCTCAATTTATATTTTTTAATAAAACGAATGTTTAAAATCATGCCTAAAAGTAAACTGCATTATCTATTAAAAACTGGAGGGGTAGTAAATTACTTTTGCTATAGGTTAAGCAGGAAATGTGCCATTATCTTCTTGCAGGTCATCTGTCTGCAGAACTGCGGTTAAAGTGCACAGCCATTCAGACATTCAGGCTTGCACGATTCTGAATTGACAACGAGCACACTCCCAGCTGAGCTCGATTCTAGCTGTCAGAGAAACTTCCAGCTCCAACAGCAGAATCAATGATCAATCACTCACTCCTCGTTCTACCGACACGAAACGAGATGGTCGCATGGTTAGTCTTTGGCAGCATCTGTTCATACGCTTCGCGGCGAGCACGACGAGAAACGCCATGATTGAGCAGGTAATTTCAGGAACAGCATACAACTGTACTTGCTGATCATACCGGCTACGGGAATAATTGCTGGTGCCTGCTTGCACATAGCTTGTGATTTTTATATTGCCCAGTTTTGACGGGGAGAATCTCTCCAGCGAATTGAATTTGGCCGATATGAGAGTGCGCGATTCAGAAAAAAGAGAGCCAGGTGCTAGGTGTTCTTCAGCTTTCCTGCACACAGCAGCACGCAGCCTCTCTGTATGTGTGCCTTCAATTTCTCTCTTCAATAAAACGAAAGAAAAAACTACCTGTCTCTGCATCATGAAACCCACAAATTTACAATCTTTTAGCATAGCTTTTGCACTGTATCTGTCCCTTTTACTCTTTGCAGATACTAGAATTGTAGGATGGTTTGGTGCTCCTCCCAGAAGATGCGCCAGTTATGCCGTACTGGAGTGGATCCAAGGCAGGTCAGTCTCCACAAAATCACTGCGATGTTCTACTGGGGCAACGGTATTCTGCCTTGGGTGATCACTGACCAAAATCCCAATCTGCATTCTGACATTGTTTTTAGTCTCTGGGAGTATCATGTGGGCTTCGCTTCTTCTAAGATTAAGATCTCTCCTTGACCCGCGTAAACTAACATGTTATAGGTCACTTCTTTTTTTTTTTTCTCGTCAGGAGTCGTGGCAGCATCAGGGTGACGACGCATCTTAGCGCTGACGAGCTTCTGTCTTCTGAACCTACATGAGTAAAAGAATCTGATTTGGTCAGAAGCAGCAGTTGATTATGCGACTTATAGCAGACTACAATAGCATACGATACGACAAAGAGCTGAGGCCTGAGAGTAGCCGTTGGCTTCAGAAATGGTAGCGTGATTTGCAGTGAAATTTACGTGGGTAATTGTGCCCGTATTGTTTATAATTAAAATAATCGGTGCAGTTTCATTTGATGTTCTGTAGGTTAGGTTAGTTGACCCCACGCAATTTGGGCGCTTTGCTGGCTGGCATTCAGAATTTCATATGACAAGTTGCACTAAATGTAGATTAGTGGTTCTGATTAAATTAAGAGGAACTTTGCTCGGCCTGAAGAAAGTTCTAGAACTGATTGATTTCTTTGCTCGACAGTTGAAACTTCACCTGTACACTGTTCATTAGGTGTGCTCATTTCTTTTTCTTTACTCTTACAGTTACACCCTAAAAAGTATACTGAACTAAGCGTGCGTATCATGTATGACCTGAAGTCAATATGGAGTGCACTGATTACATAGACAAGTGATTCGTCCACAGGCTGGAGTGCTCTGTATTCCAAGTCATCGACGCCCACTTGCTGCATAGGAAAGGCTTGTGATACATATGCTTGTCCAGCCTGCAGGCAAGATGCAGGCCACATGAATGATACGACAGTTCAGAACGTTCAGATCCAAGGCTTAGATCAGGCAGGCAGTCAGCTGTTGAGATTTGTTATTGCTCCTGATGAATTGGTCCGTTGCCATTGTAATTTAACTTGGTTAGAAATTGATCCACATCACCATATGAAATTTACGAAAGTGCAGCCCACAGTTCTAGCACTCACGTTCAAACTGATTAGACTAACATCAAACTTTTTGAGCTTGTTCTACAAGAGGAGCACTTTCGATTTGGACAACTGGTTTGAGGATTGGTTAAACGAATCATCAGATCTGTCAGTGTTTGGTCAGCTCGGGTCACAGCAGATTCATTGGTTTTCCGATCATCATCAGATCCTGATACTACAGTTGTGTGTGAAGGATCAAACGTTTTCCGATTGGCCAAAATTTGACAATTTTTAGGGTGCAGTTGATCATGTACCTTCTTGCCAATGCCAACTTCACATTATTTCGCTCACTACTTTGTAAGGTATGAACTGAGAACCCGAGTGAATTGAAGTACAGTTTTTCTGTTCTAAGAAAATCAAAACCAAAATGCAACTGGTGCTACCAAAAATCGTCCAAAAAATTCTGAAAGTTAACTTGGGCCTCCCCGCAAAAAAAAAAAGAAGAAAAGAAAAGAAAGCTAACTTGGGCTCAAAGTATTTATATCATTAACCTCTAGCCCACTAAAACTTTTCATGGGCCTTTGAAAACTAAAAATCCCCTCAAATCCACGAGAGATAAAAACCTCAAATCCTCCCGTCCAGTATCGATCCACCTGCCGCTCTCTTTCCCTCGAAAAACCAAACCGCGCGAGCGCGAGCGCGGCGGAGATCGCCGGAGATGTCATCGGTGGTCAACAAGCTCGCCAACGCCGCCGAGAGAGAGTCATCGGAGGCGCAAGCCCTTATTGCGGTAAGGATCCTCAACCGACTGCCACCCTCCACTGATCCCCCTCTTCGCTGAGCCCACAAAACCCTAACAATCTCATCGAATCCCCAAACCCGCAGGACATTCGCAAGGCGCTCGTCGAAATGAAGTCCGTCGCCGTCGAGTACGAGAAGGACAGCAAGTCCGACAAGGCACGCGGCCGCTCCCCATTAACCCTATTGGGCTTCCAGTGGGGAAAACCCTAACCCCCGACCGCGTGATCCTTTTTTGCAGGTGAAGAAGCTTGAAGAGGCGGCGCTGGAACTGATTGCTTCGTACGAGGATTGCGCGTGCTACGTCGAGGCGATCCGGGAGGTGCCTCGGGCGTACCGGCCGTCTAATCAGGTGCGGGCTCTGGCAGCCGTGATGATATTTTGGTTCCGGGGGCTTATTCCAATTGGAGGAATTTAGGCTAAATGATTATTTCGCTGTTTTGGTACTGATTGCTGGATTTGTGTCAAGAGGACGAATTTCGAAAAGTTGATCGAGGCAGAGATTAACAAGGTCAAGGGGGCCTCATCAACATCAGTAGAGAACCATCCGCTCATTCGGCAGTTCAGGGAGGCAGTTTGGGTATGTGCATGAACATGTGGGAGATTTAACTATTTTCTACTCAGTAGATCTGGAATTAAAGGATTTTGCAAACAGTTTATTCTCTATTGGGCTAATGGCTGTTGATAACAGTATGGATTATGTACCGTCTATATATTCACTGAGTTAGCCCGGTGCTCAACTATTGCTGAAAATGTCACATTGAAGATGGATAGGAAATAACTGCATTTTTTAGTATGGAATTTCCATTAGGTCATGTTTGGAGAAAAAAACATATGTTTGTGAATTACTTCTAATTCTTTGCTATCTCTGTAATTGTGTTATTTTCTACAGAATGTTCACCATGCTGGCCAACCAATGCCTGGTGATGAACAAGAGGATATTCTTATGACTAGTACCCAAACTAGCATACTAAATGTCACGTGCCCATTAACTGGGAAGCCTGTAATTCAATTGACAGAACCAGTTCGTTGGTAAGTGTTAAGCAGTTAAACTGCTTAGGCATGGTTTTGTTTGGTAATCCTAGGAAATTATATTGTGATTTGTTTACAAAAAAGTTAAAGATTGAGCTATGTTACATTTGCTATATAGTTTTCTTCATGGTTGTTCAATGAACGCATACTCTCATTTTCATTTTAAAAGCACAAATTAATGTTCCCAAAAAATATCCATCATTAATCTGATTTCACCTGTTAAAGACCAAGTTTTTGTTGGCACAAGTGACATATTGCAAAGCCTTAGGATTATGTTTCTCCAATTTTCTTCTGCTGCACATGTTGAAATCATCAGGATCTGTTACCTCCTTCCATTTGGTTTGTATCTTACTATCACAATGGCTTCCTTTTCTGTTAAAATTTCATGCAGTAGTACTAGTTTGCAGTTGTCATTGAATAATCATCATGGTATTCCAATTTCCAAGTATAATAGTGCATACCTTTCTGGGGGAAGAAATGGTGCGAGTTGTACCAGTACAATCCTTTCAGCCAATCAGACTATTAGGCATGATCCAATCTAATGATTCTTCTAAGTTAATACTCCCTCCGTCCCAAAACAATTGTCATTCTAGGAGGAAGTGGATGAAATTAGTAATGAAGGAAAATGACCTAGGTGTCCCTCATTAAATGAGGAATGTTTGGGATTAGGAAGGTAGTTGGGGGTAATATGGAGAGATTTGAATAGGAGGTGGTTGATGTGACAAGTAGTACTCTAAAGTGATAATTGTTGTGGGACAAATTTTGAATGCTAGAGTGTCAATAGTTTTGGGACAGAGGGAGTAAGGTCTTTCTACAAGTTTACTATTCATATAATTGAATTCAAATTGGTCAAACTCCTACTCCTTAATTTGTTTATTTTGCTCAGCCAAAGGGATTTCTCCTATGATGTTGCATGTAGAAAGCAGTGTGAACATATGCGCAGAGATTCAGTTTTTGCGTTGAAGTCATGGTGTTTGTGTTGTGCAGTGTGGATTGCAGGCACATATATGAAAAGGTTCCAATTATGCATTACATAAAAAACCAAAGACCTCCAAAGTGTCCTATCGCAGGTATGCCATTTGTTCACTTCCCCTTGGTTATTTCCTTTCACAGATGCTAATTTCAGATTGTATGTTCAACCAGGTTGCCCAAGGGTCTTGCAAGTTGGAAGGGTTCTCTGTGATTCCCTTCTCCAGGTTGAAATCGAAGAATTACGCTCATCAGGGCCTTCTGCTCCAAATGCTGAAAACATAGAGGATTTAGCTGACGACGAGGATGACAACAATGAATAAAGCTCTAGAAAAAAGAAGGGGATGAAACCTGTCAGTATTTTGTTGGATGGCAGGCGTTCATGACGTCCAGACTGCCCTTTTGGATCATTATTGTATCTAGGGACGAATATAAACTTTTGCTGATGTCGATGGTGTGTTTTCTGGGGAATATGGCTGCTATGTTAGTTAACTGTATGAAAAATGGGGGAGGATGATCATCTGGCCCTGCTTAACATCTGTTCTCTGACTCTTATGTGCACTCATTTTTGACATGCGATGCGAAATGGGCAGCTCCCAGTACAAGCGGTGAGCGAAGGTCCAGTATTGTATCCGTTCCTCTCAAATCTCAACCATAATTCAATGCTGGCAAAACAAATTTTCTGAACTGCCATTTTCAATTTGTACGTTTTCAGTGCAGGCTTGTGAACCCTTCGTCGTTTTGGTATCGCTGGGAAGATTGGATTGGCGACCGATGTTGGCTACTCGCCTCCATTTGCCAAGCCACCCTGGTACACAAATCATCACAGCATCCAAGTGCACGCGCAGCCAGAACACGGCCTAATAGAACAAACTGGGGCGTGGTTTTGGAAGAGTCTGCAGATAAGTTGCAGAAAGAATCTAGGGAAAACCTGGATTGAATTTGCTCCAAAACCGACGAGGTATTCCCCTACTACTAGGTACATATACTGCGCTACAAATTGTATCTTCATGAATCATGACATGATTTGCATAATTTTAAGAGCTTACTTACGGATGGAACCAATGATAAGTTAACAAACTAAGCAGTAGAAATAATAGTGAAATACGACTAAATTTATTGTTACAAAACAGTAATCAGCACTAAGCTTTCAAAACACGAGTCCTTCCAATGTCACCATCATGTTATACTGAACTGCGGTCAACATAGGAACGCATCATGTAAGATCAAAGCATGCTTAATAATATTAATGTTTTAACAGTAGCAGAACCCTCTAAATGCGCCTGTCATTAACTTACAGCTTATAAACAATGTTGGTAGTTCCAGCGGCGACAAATGCCACTGACAGTTGCAGCGGCAATAAATGCAGACGCGCATCTAGGTACTAGGTCACATAATAAGAGCTCCAACGCCTACAGCTAAGATAAAAATTTCACAACCCTTCCATCCGTCTTCTTGATACTCGTCATCATCTGGAGACTATCCACAGCAAAATCTGGAACAACGTTAAAACAATGATCAGTACATTTCTGGGAAAAGTAGTCACAGGTGAGGATTTTATGCCTTTGGAATATCACTAACATGTGGTTGGAAGCAATCTAAGTGTTACTTCACCTCCAGATAATTTTGCAAATCCAGCTCATAGATCAGATCATCATATCCATAGTTGAAATATCAATCACCCTGCCAACAACAGGCCTTTGCTCATGAACCTGCAGAATTTTTAGTTAAAAAACAGTTTACCTTAGGAGCGCATGAAAATTACACATCATAAAACACTCACGGTAGCACAACTATTGCCCAGGGATTTTGGCACTTGCTTCAAGGACTGGAGTGAATAGTTGGAATCGCCATGATCTAATTCTTCTCTTGCTGGAACCTTCTCAGTCAAAGAAATGCCAAATATTTTGCAACTGTTTGTGCCAACAGCTTTGTTATCTGGCCCATCCTTTCCAAGTCGACCAGGGGAGTGAGAATTCTCAACTGTAACTTGTCCATCTATCACTTCTCCAGTAGGATGAGGCTGGAGTGGTATTCTTTGATCTCTTCTTTCAATTCCTTCAGAAGGACCAAACCTAACATTTCTATTGTTCTCATGCTTGTCCAACTGTCCATGCCCAAACTCAAACTGGGGCATCTTTGTATTAGCTTGCTGAAACATTAGGACAGACGGCGGAGATGACGATTGAGATGGAAGAACCGGTGCTGGTGGTCCATGAAAAGCAGCACGTCCATGAAGTTGTGCATGCCATTTATTCACCACACCTGGTGCACGAGGACCATCTTGTTGATGAAACCCATTACTTCCCATAGACGCATCAACCAAAGTTCCTCGATAAGGACGAAATACTTCTTGACCTTGCAAGACCTTTTGGAGTCTCTGAGACTCCCCAAAGCCTGAGCAATGGTAGGAAAATCCTGGGTTTCCAAGTGGTGCTGAATCACCAAGTCTGGGAACCCCTAGGATACTGTTACTCGCATCATTGGAGCAACTCCGCTCATTGATGTACTGTAAATGCCTTGCTTCACATGGCTGAGAAGTAGCAACAGCAGTACCACCATGAGATTTAAAACCCAAAAATTCTTGACCTTGCAAGACCTTGTGGAATTGGGTAGATTCCGCAAAATCAGGACAACCACCTCCATCTAACAAAAGGGTAAATTAAATCAGCACAGTGGGCTCAACAGAACTATATAATACTAACAGTTAATAACTATAAGAAAGACATACGTGGAACCATGTATTCTGTATTAACATGGGGAAGACATGGTTTCAATCGTTTTGAATGGGGTGTGGACAAATGGGATCCTGAAACTGAACTGGTCAGCTCAATCTCCCAAGGAGAAACCCTGTTTGGTCGACGGAATTCAGCATCATCATCCCACCTCACCTATCAAGATAGATACAGGTTAATAAATCATAGATACGGTCATTAAAAGGATCTGATTGCCAGAACGGCTTGCAGGGGACTTACGGTGTGGCCATGAGAACAAATTATGTGCTCCAAAAATGAAATTTGAACTCAAGAGAACCATAGCCTAAAAACTAATTTTCACATGCCTAAGTAATCCTGGAAGGTAAAATTTCAAAAGAAGACCAGCTAGCAGTGCCCATAACTTCATTCACCTAACATTTCTGAAGAAAGCCAGGCTGAGTATAGAACACAGCTCTAGACTAGTTAGGAAAACTACCTGTGGAAGTCAAATTGCAAGCTAAGATTAATACTAAAAAACTTCCAGGAAGATTATCTGTTGCCACCAAATCTATTTGAGACTGTTCCAACAATGTTATGTGCCACCAAACTTGCTAGACAGTGCAATTGTTTGAAAACATAACCATGTAAGCTGACATTGGGTATTACCACAATGGCCAACAATCCAAGAACCTTTTTCATTCCAGATTGAATTCAGGAAAAGTACCTAGTAGAAGTCAAATTGAGAACTAAGATTACCACTTAAAAAATAACAAATCCAGGAAGATTATCTGTTGCCACCAAATCTATTTCAGACTGTTCCAACTATGGTATGTGCCACCGAACTTGCTATACAGTGCAATTGTCTGAAAACATAACCATGTAAGCTCTCATTGGGTATAACCACAATGGCCAACAATCTGAGAACCTTTTTCTTTCCAGATTGAATTCAAGAAAATTCACTATCTGACTTGAGTGTGGATAAGAAGCAAAAGGCATCAAGACAACTAAATTGGGTTTAGTAATATGTAACTAAAGCTCAGTTGCTACATCAGTTAATAGAGTGAATGGGTTCCATGCCAGCAAATTTGTGAACAAAGATTAGCAACAAACTCTTTTGTTATATGTAACATATTATCCAAATAACAAAAGGAAGTCAAGATGGCCACATGATGCAAATGCCATGGGGCACTAGGAGAAAAAAAGGGGTAAATTGGTGAAATTGCAGCAACACTACCAAAAAACTTTGATACTGAATACACAGCAGATCCACACAAACATATATTGCGAGGCCCAAGAGATAGGATAGTTTACCAGCAAACATTTCCATTTCGAACCATGCCACATAGGGTCTGTATCACCACTTCCAGTAATTATCCCAGTGTACCTGTAAAAATATGACATATGCATCAGCAATCTAGAAAGCAGTTCAATTCATATAGTGCAAGCAGAGAACTATTGTCCAGATACCTTCTTTCAGTTGCATCTTCACTTTCGTATCTCATCTTGAACCTCAGCCCAACAGAAAATGGTTGGCTGAGGCTTTTCATAAACTTCCAGTAGGGTACTATGAATTCGGATTGGCTTAACCTGTCAGTTTTTCAGAAGGAAGCTTTGAAATAAGAGACTGTTTGTTGTAATAACAAAAATAGGCACTAGCTGCAAAGCACCAAATGCAAAAAGTACATTGAGCAAAAAAAAAATTGATAAATATATGAAACGAGACAATTTATTTTCTTCACATCATTTATACAAAAAAACAGCTACCAATACAACTTTCCAAGTTATTGCTATATAGTAACAGCGCCTAACTTCAAAAATTCGAATTTCCGCAAGAATACAAATGCAAGCAGATAAAACCAGGTGATGGCGCATGCTGAGCTGGAATAATGCATGACTATTAAGAAATAGCTCAAACAAGTAATGGACACAAGTTAAGGCAGTCACCGGCAATCAGTAAAAAATTTCTAGCACATCTGCTGTCTGGAGCATGAACGTCTGAAAGCAGTAACAAAATAACTCGAGGTCCTTCATTACCTGGGGTTGTAGTAGATGTTGAACACACTTTCTGTAGTCACTGCATGTGCAACATTAGCAAGTGTACCAAGATTAGAACACTGGTTGTAAAGCGCTGGGAAAGCAGACCCATTTTTGAGCTGGGCTGCACGACGAACTCCCAGTCTTAGCTCACCATCATCACCTCTGCAGATTGATTAAGAATCTTTAGAAAAGATGGTCAACTTGTGATAATTATCTGCATGATCTAGTGGCCTACCGCAAAAATAGTACGGCATCCCCAGAAACAAGCTTCTTCTTGTTAACAAATGCACTCCAACCTGTCGTTAAAAGGTGCCTTCGTGGCTGGCCTGTAGCATATTCAGATGTAGATCTATCAGAAATCAAGGACCACTTAACTTCTTATGTTTGTCCTTTGCAATCCTTAAGAAGGGACCAGGCATTACAATAAAAAGGTTCGTAAGAAACAGAAAAATGTAAAATACAGTTAAACATGATTAAACTAACAATACATCAAACCAATGCAGAAATATAATGTCGCACACTAGAAAACAGATTAGATTAACACATATTGCATAGAATCATATCATATCAGCCTACAGTCATGATTTACATCATAAAACAGGTGGATATGTGAAAAGTACAGATGTCGATCATAACCAAAAAGTGCAGGTTCCCAGTGAGCGCGGTTGAGGCATGTGTGCATTCACAAGTTGTCACTGCTCAATTTGAACCAGTTGAGCTGGTCGTCAGTAACAACTAAAGCACAATTGTAGTACTAGTATTCAATCTTCAATCCCATTGAATCATACAGGACGCTTTAGCCAGCGGAAGTGCATGCACAGTACAGAAGCCTTATGAAGATGGAACGTATGCATGCGGGCAGCTGCATATCTGAATCTAAATCATCAAAACAAGTAAAAACTGGTGTCAAGTCAGATGCTTCCGCGGTACCTCGATAGATATGGCGGAACCTCCATTCAGTGCCGTGCAAATCCTTCGCAACAAGCTCCTGCGACGGGCGCTGCTGGCTGTAATCCTGCGAGCTCCAAACCGAAGGATTCATCAGCGAACAAACCCAAAAAAGATCAAATCTTTCACTTGAAAAAAGGGAGTTTTTTCTCTCCCATGCGCCGACCAGTGGGGGGAAGCAGTCCTCAGCAGCGCGGCGCGGCACGGAGAAGCCACCGTGCGTGCTGGTGTCGGACGCTGTGAGCGTCTTGCAGAACATGTGCGGCATCCGCGCGAAGCGCTGCTTCATGGTGTCCCCGTCCTCGGCGTCGGCGTCGTCCGTCCGCCTCGCCACCTCCTTCAATCGCCGGAAGCGGCCACCGGAACAGAGGCAACTCAGACCAAAAAACCAAAACGAAATCAAATCAAATGCTACTGTTGTTTCGCGTAGGCACCTCCTTCTCCGGGACAAGCGAGAGCTGCGCGTAGACCTCGTCGGTGGCCGCGTCCGCCTGCAAGAACACAAGCCAATCAAGCTACTCGCCGCAATAGGAACACAAGCATTGAGCAGCAAACCGGCGGAAGAGAGACGCACATGGAGGGTGACGTCGACAACGCGGCAGAAGACGTGCGGCGGCACGGCGGCCGCGGCCACCGCGGCCGCGGCGTCCCCGAGGTGCTCGAGGTGGCCCTGCGGCAGGTACACGACGACGCTCCCTTTCCTCGGCAGCGGCGCGACGGGGCCGGCGCACGCGTGCCACAGCTCGAGGCACACCGCGCTCGGCCTGGGCGCCGTCGCCGGCGAGGGCGAGCCGTTTGCAGCAGCAACAGCCGTCACCACCTCCTCCGCCGCCTCCTCCTCATCCTCCTCAACGGTGTTGAGGTCGATCCCCGTCATGGCGGCAGCGACAGCGAGGCGAGGGCGCGAAGCACGAGAGCAGCGGAGCAGGCGAGTGGGAAGGGGGGAGAGCTGAGCTAGGCAAGTGATAAATGAAGCGGGTGGGGGTAGGGGGCAGAGAGCAGGGGGCAGGGCTTACTAGGGGGGAAGAAGAAGTGGAGCGGGAGGTGGGGTGCGGTGGCACATCGTGGTAAATGGCCATGAATGGGGGAAGGCGAGCTGCGAGCTGAGCTAAGCTAGTTGCCGAAAAGAAGCAGAGGGGACTATTGCTACCGCCCGTGCCAGTTGAAATTAATACTTCTACACTTATTCGTATAAAAATGTGAGATGTACTCCTATTACTATGTTATTAACATGGTCTTAAGTATATTTTGATTTTTTATTACTTTAATAATATATTATCAATAACTATAACGTTAACAACATAAAAAACATTTTAAAATACAAATCTAATAATATAACATACGTGACAAAGAAATATAGTACATTGTTAGTCTAATAGTTAATTAAAAGCTACGAATATTAAATTTACATAAAAACAAGGACGACTTACTTTTTATATGGGGAGAGAACTATACAAGTATTGCTAGTACTCTTCTCACACGTACTAGCATGTCAGTACGGTAGAGTTCTCGATTTTTTACTGCCCGTGTCACGGGGGAGTAAAAAAACAGAGGAATTGAGGGCGTGGGGAATAAAGAAGAGGGAAAGGTGAAAAGGAGAGCGCAAGAGGCGGGAGACGCGCACAGTTGTGGTTCAGAGCGTGCAGGCAGCTCTGCGTCAGCGGCAGCGGCAGAGGAGGGAGGCGGCAGGAAATGGGCGGATGCGGACACGGCAGTAAACCAGCAGTAAACCAGCACAGCAGTAAACAGGTGAGGTGAAACACAGGGGCATCTAAGGTGATGTTTAAATTGTCATAGCTTAGGAGCCGAACATAAAACAAAAACACTATTAACATATGATTAATTAAGTGTTAACTATTAAAAACTTGAAAAATGATCTATTTGATTTTTTTATAGATACTTTCATATAAAAAATTTTTATAAAAAACACACCGTTTAGCAATTAAGAACACGTGCTCACGAAAAACAAGAAAATAAGCCAACGTTATAAGCTGCGGCGAATGTAATAAACCAACATTATAAGCCAACTCAAAGAGGGCAGGATTTGAAAAAATAGAAATAGAAAAAACTCAGTATTAAAATATTATGGCACCTTAAATTCTATAAATGAAAAAAGAAAAAAATAAAGGCAACTATTTGGATGGAGAAGAGGAAAAATACAGGATTTAGAAGAGAGATAGATAAAAATAAAGGTTTTCCAAGAGGTTTGAGCTCATACTAGTAATTCTCTAAAATTCCAATAAAACATATCATTTCATAAAAATTTCAAAGGAATTTTAGAGACCCAATCAAAGAGCCTCATAGAAAATTTTCCTATTAAGATTCAAACACTTAAAAATTCTCCATTTTCCAATGTTCCAAAGAAGCTATTAACTATACGAGTGAGACTAGGGAACCATATACCATTTCAATAATATAGACCTGATATTTACGTGTATTATACCTGATGTCTAGATATCAAGCCTATACCGTTTCAATAGTATACCTTTTTTAGTATTTCTGTAAATATACATATTTGGTTTGGGGAAAATTATATTGCCAAAATTTTGACATCCCTCTAATAGCTATACAAATTTCGACATCCTATTCCGTTTGTTTCTTCCGAATAGTATGGAATGGTCGTACGCTTTTCAAGATCCTAAATAGTAGTTTTTAAAAAAAATTGCATATGAATTTCTTAGAATACTACTACATCCGTCCCCAAACATTAGAGATTTTGGTCATACCATCCGTTCCAAAAGAAAAAAAACCAATTCCTAGCTATGAATTTAGACAAGTGTTCGTTGAGGTTTATATACTAGGAATTGGTTCTTTAAACAGCTTATATTAAAACGGGGGTAGTATTTTAATTTTATCTTTGACTTTATAATAATTTATTTATTTATTTGTACCATGGAATAATTAGCGTAAATTATTTGTCTATTCTCCATCCCATTCTATTAAGCACAAAAGAACGCTAATGTTGACAACAATCCAGACAGTAACCTTGCATTTCTTTTTTTGCAGTGGCTAAATCTTACCATTGCCAAAAAAAGAAAAAAACTGATAGAACCAGAGATGGCATGGAACCAACATGACACGTCTTCCTTGATTGAAAGAGCTGCGTTCATATGGTTTTCACTACGAAAGCAATTCCGAAGAAATTTGATCTAAGTATGCTCTAAACAATCCAGAGGCATTTTCACTTTTCAAGGCGAATAGCCAAGGATAGTTATATAGTGTAGTACTATTGCTTAGCTACGGAGAAGTGTTGTTTCCACTGGACTTTTGGACCAGGGTTCCCCTACCACCGGAACACCTACAGTGTTTATAAGCTGTAAGTTAATGACAGACACATTTAGAGAGTTACCACGGTAACCACGATAAATTATAAGAAACCTTATAAGAAACCGTATAAAATTTATTAAAAATTAAAATTATTTTTAAAATTTATTTAAATTTAGTGGGGATATCGCGATATTACCGTTACCATATCCCGACAGTAAACACGGTTACCGTGGTAAGGTAAATTATGTTTTAGACCCAATAACCAAGAAATTTTAAACCGTATATGAGATTCTTAGCACCTATCTGCGATTTACGCCAGACAACATACTCCTTCGTCCTTAAAAAACCTTTATTTTTAAGTCACATCACCCATACGAATATAAAGTTACAAGATTATAATGCCGTTCACTGTAAACTCCAATACATTTGTCTCATACTTTAACAAATCTAATATATTTATCCTATAATTTAGTAAATTTTAATATATTTATCCTCTATTTTTATAAATTTCAATGTAATGATCGCTGAAAAATGAAAGTACTATTTATAAGATAAATAAAATAATAAAAAATTAAGTTATTTTAGGACGAAGGGATTATGTTGCGGTTAGAGATGGCCTTGCCATTGACCGCCGTTTGGCAAAATCAAATCGGCGTGGTCCGTTCAACCAGTTTGCCACGAAGAGCACGGGCAGCACAATGATTTACTCCTAATAATTGATAATCCAGATTTTCAAAAATGGAAAAGGTGGAAGTTATCAAAAGTAGCAAATCCTAAGTACAAACGCCTTTTTTTGACAGGGAAACCACGAATAAAATCATCAAGAAGTGCGTCCGATCCCCCACAACCAAGAACGAAATCAAAGCTCACTGTTCTTCCTTTGTACTCATACGGTCATACCTCCGCTTGCACGATTAGTGCTACTTCTGCATCCTCCGTTTCTTCTCAATTTGTGAGCGCCACGAGTAGTCGACGTTAATTAAACGAGTCAAGGCGGCCCCGGACATTGCCATTGATCAGCTTATTCATCTCCCCTGTAGCCATTTCCCTCTGTCGCTGTCCGCGTCTGTGCCCATGTCCGTGTTTCCGTTGCCAGGCCATATTATTTTTCATCTTATTAACCGGATTACGTGCTTATACTTTGAAAAATATGTTTTCTCCATAAAAGATAAATTTTATGCTGCATTGTTTAGACCATTTGTTTTAAGCTAATTATTAAAATTAATTATATAATATTTAGCCATTTCTTATAAATAAATAGATAATTCGTACTTATTATTGATCAGTAATCCAAATCGATCAAGCCTTTGACGAGAGCTAGGTTTTCCCTCGGAGTCCCTTGCAAGCGGGTTAACACGCCACCTCGCCATTATTGGCGCGGTCGGGGTGTGGTGGTCCATGCGTAATATGCATCGCGCCGGCCCGGGTCCCCCAAATAAAACCGGTTTTAAGACGGGGGATTCGATTTGTCGTGTTTTAATTGCAACGTATGCTTGTCCCCCCGGTATACGTCTCTGTTTCTTACCCGATTGCAAGCAAATCCGATTGAATACACACAACTGAAACAGTTAATGAGTACACCGGCAAGGACACATACATACCAGTACTCCACAAAGCTGGCTACCAACGCTGGGCTCAGAGACGGTTACAGTGTACCGTACTGTATGATACTACCTTCAGTTTTTAACAAATGATACCAATAATTTTTATGACTATTCATCTTATTTAAAAAAATTGGTATCAATAAAAAATATAAGTCATTTAAAGTTTTTTTAATAATAAATTATATCACAACAAAGTAAATTATATTTACTTAAACTTTTTAAATAATATAAATGATCAAACATCATGTTAAAAATTAATGACGTTATTTATTATAAACAACAGGGAGTATTGGAGTAGATTAATCAGGTGTAGTAGAGTACTTGTACTGGTCCAGAAAACACGGGGGTATCATGGTGTGTGGTGCAAAAAGGCCCCAAATAGGAACAAAATATTGATGGCTCCCCATGCTTTGCAACAAGACTGTTGATGTAGCTGCCGTCCGTGCTGCTGCTGCCAAATTTGATGGTGCTGTCGCTGCCACAGCTCCGAGAGGCCAGTGTGGAAAGAACAGGGGTAAAAGAACCAAAAGCAGCTCACAGTCACCACGCCAGATATACCCATGCACACACATCCACCTATATGTACTACTCCTAGAGAGAGAGGGAGCTAGTACTACTAGCAGCAGCAGGAGCTCTCGTCTCCACGCGCGCAGGTAGGTCTGTAGGACTACAGCTACGTGCCCCCCCATCTATAGCACTAGTAGTAGGAGAATGCGCATACACAAAACATGTAAACACGAATAAATTTTTCTGTGCTAGAGATGGAAAAGATTTTGTGCTGCTGCCGCGCTTATTAGCTTTTTTTTTAACATATAAGCCGTAAACATTATTAACATATAATTAATTAAATATTAACTATTAAAAACTTAAAAAGGTTTTATTTAATTTTTTAAAATGCTTTTATATATAAATTTTTTACAAAAGACACATAATTTCATGTTTTAGAAAACGTACTAACAGAAACCAAGGTAAAAGTTATAAGCTACAGGCTAATCCGAACACCATTTAAGGTGCTTTCGTGAGTTATAAGCCATACGTAAAATAAGAAATATCATTAGCACGTGATTAATTAAGTATTAACTTTTAGTAACTTGAAAAATAGATTTATTTGATTTTTTAAGATACTTTTATATAGAAAAATTTTTATAAAAAATACAACATTTTGCGTTTTGATAAACATGTTAACGAAAACCGAGGGAGTAGCAAGAAGTTAGAACCAAAAACGAACAACTTGGCTTATGCTTATTACCTCATTTTCCGTTAGCATGTTTTTTGAACTACTAAACGGTTTATTTTTTGTAAAAATTTTCTATATAAAAGTATCTTAAAAAATTAAATAGATCTATTTTTTAAGTTTCTAATAGTTAAAACTATATTAATCACGTGTTAATGATGTTTCTCGTTTTATATGTAGCTTATAAGCCCCACGCTGAAGACTTCTTAAAGGCCACCTAAGGTATCCTTTGAGTATGAGGTTTGACTTAAGTTTACTGTGGTATGAAAACATGGTAGATCTTCAGTACATGATTAATTAATTATTAACTGTTAAACATAAAAATAATTTTTTAGATTTTTAAAAGATATATAGAATTTTTTTTTAAAAGACGTACTATTTGGTAGTTTAAAAAACGTGCAAAAACGATGAAATAACTCAAACTAGAACATTGCCTAAACCTATTATATTACTCCCTCCGTCTAAGAATACATGGACGTTTGAATTTTTTTGAGAGGTTAAGCTTAAGACGAGGGGATTCCCATTAGTTGAGATAAAAAATTAGGTAAAAAATAAAATAAGATATTAGCATGACTGATTGAAATAGAGAGTTACTCCTTCCGTCCCAAAAAGAAGTTCATCCTCCATCATCTACGCACAAAAGGAAATAATGTGCATACACAAAACATATAAACACCGATAATTGTTTTTCTGCGGTAGAGATGGAAAATATTTTGTGTGCTCGATCATCCAGCCGCGGTTACTAACGCACGGCTCTTAAAAGCTTTTTGGTGTAGCTTATTGATGTCATATAAAATGAGATAAGTTATTAACAAGTATTACTTCTAACTATTATAATTTAAAATATGTATTTATTTAATTTTTTAAAAAACTCCTATGTAGAAAGTTTTATCAAAAACGCATACCATTTATTAGTTTGGTAAGCATAAAAAAAACGAGTTAGTAGCTTAAGCCATAATCAATAGTATAGTCAACTATTAGTTATAAAAATTGATACACCATATACAACCAATCTATTGGCTATTAGCTTTTGGCTTAAGCCTATTATTTCGTTTTCTATAAGTACGCTTCCTAAAAACATTAAGCGAGACGATTTTTTGCAGTTTGTATATTAAAATTTCTTTAATAAATAAATAAATCTATTTTTCAACTTTGTAATAGCTAATACTTAAATAATAATGCGTTAAGGATGTTTCTCGTTTCTTGTTCCACTTATAAGTCACTGCATTCACCACCTTTGAAAGTTGCCCGCTTTTCTTTTATCTTCTTTATTTAAGCACAAATCTGATCTGTCAATTCTTATACTCTTTTCGTTCTAAAATATAGTTATTTTTATGTTCAAATTTTGTCTCAAATATAACTACATAGAATATGTAAAAAGTGGCTTTTATCATATTACTTCTCATCCTATCCCTATTAGGCTTTATCATCCCATCACCCTTGAGACCCGCAATACAACCATATTATTCATAATTCGCACCACCCATTATCTACTAATGAGGTTATTTTAGACCATTTATCCCAATCTTTAATTATCCTAAAAACAATCCTGAGTAGCTATATTTTAAAGAGATAGAAATATTCTTAGGCAGCATTTGAAGGTGAGGGAAGAGAAAGAAAAGTCCCTTTGTTTTCCGTTTGCACGCTTCCCGAACTGCTAAACAATGTATTTTTTAAAAAATTTCTATATAAAAGTTGCTCTAAAAATCAAATAAATTTATTTTTTAAGTTTATAATAATTAAAACTCAATTAATCATACGCTAATAGATCATCTTGTTTTATATAATCTCCTTTTTTTTTTCCTTGGCTTTAAACACTTTCTTGTATTACTGATAAATTTTAAACTCAGCGTGTAGTATATTTTTTTACAGAGTACATCACACGTATGGCGTGGGTCTATATTGTTGATCAATGGGTGAATGGGCGAAAAGGGAGTGAGCAGGGAGGGTGGCAGCCAAGGTAGTGAAACGTCACGCGTCAACTTTGCCCTCGCTTTTATCGGGCGTGGGTCATAGAGGCTGCCGTTTGCAGGAAGCAGCCGCTGCTGCCGCACGCAGGAAGGGCAGCGCCAGAAGAGGCTCCGCTCCACATGCGGCGCCGGCAGCCTCTGCCCCTGCACCGCGTTGCCCTGGGGACCCGTGCGCCCGCCCGCTCCGCCAGCGACCGCCCTGTTACGTCGTCGTCATCGTCGTCGTCCCCCCAAGAATCACGAGCGCTATACCAACGGATCGACACGACTGGCTGGCCCCGCGCCACTGCAGTAGTAATAACTCTGCTGCTGTACTAGAGTACTCGTACCGTTTTACTACTTGTACTACGAGACCTAGAATATGGGATGCACCGGCGCCATGGCTTCTTGTCTGTCTTTTAAGCTTTGCCGGTCTGGCTGGCTCCTGGGAACCCCACTCATCCGGGGCTGGTAGGTGGGGGCCAGCGGCCAGCTGATCAAAGGTATTCCCTAGTAACTTTTTATTTTTTAAAAGAATTAAGGTTATAATAAAAAATTGTTATGATCAGTTGAGATAAAAAAAAAATAATAGAGAGATATTTGTAGTTGGTTCATAGACGAAGGAGTAGGAGTAATATTTTGGTACAAATTCAATCGACAAAATTAGTGTATTATCAGACCGAGGGAGTACTACTGTGCGACGTACTTGAACAGTCAAAAGAGCTCCTTGGCTTCTGCTGGGAAGCTAGCATAGCTATCCTAGCAGTGGCAGCAGGCCACGAGTTAATAATGGTTTGGTGATATCGAAGCTGTAGCGAGACATCTAGATGACAAGACGGCCCGGCGAGAAGCCGCTCTGGTTGCTTTTCCTGAACTGATCACAATTTACAAAGAGAGAAAGATCCAGAAAGAGAGAGAAAGATAGTCTGTGTAACGGATGAGAATGGAGGAAATGGCATTTGTTATCGCTGTTGCTTGCGCAGCTGCGCTGCTTCCCTCCCCCTGTTGCCTTGTGTTGGTTGCTTTCGATTAAAGGACGCGTCGCCTGCCTGCCCTGCCTCTCGCGCTCGCGGTCCCGTGTCGCCCGGGGCAAGCTTTGTATGCATTCTGAGCCGCGGGGCCCGGCTGTCGCCTCTGCTTTCTGCTCCCTTTGCAACTGCAAAGCCACCGTTTTTTTGTTTCTTTGACCCTCCGCTTTGTGTGCGCGTCGCTCCATGGAAGAGAACGTCTCGCACCGCCTATTTCTGTCCTTGCGACGTGTGTGCTTCACCAGCTGCGTGCGTGCACCAGGAGACTAGACTAGCTGTGCTTCACCAACGGTGATACTCCTACAATCTTAATTTGCGCAATGCTACTGCTTCTTTTAATCCTATTCGCTTATTTTGAGTATGGATGATTTTGACTAACTGGGGAGTACGTTGTTTGGTCGACACATAACGTGACAAGACTAGGTAACGAGCAGCATCATAAACTAATCGTAGGTTACCCATGGTTTTCAGTGTAGTTCAATACAGTAAAAACTAATTAATGACGACAAGACGTGACAGAAAGAATCACCGCCACACCATCTGTACCTCCATGGTCTGTGGTTTATTTTGATTGGTCTACAAAACGTCACATTGATCAAGCAGCTGGTGCCCAAACTTTTTAGCGAGACAGGTTGGTCCAACAAAAATATCAACGCAGTTCGAGCTGTTACCTGTATCCACCAGCAGTTATCGTTCAGAAAAGCACATCCGTTCGATGAGGAGTACTAGGAGCACGCGGAAACGTCGTGTCCAACCACACCAACCTGCACGAGGAGAGCAGAGAAGCTCACGCGGTCAAATTTTTTTACCGGATGCTGCACGGGACGGCGCGCCTCCCGTGCGCCGTGGACTCGACAAGCCATCGGCAGCGGCGCGGCGCGTGAAATCGTGGACTTGATACGTGAGACCGAGTGACGCGCCGCTGGTGGAGCGTGTCGCGCGGCAGCCTTGATGATTTGCCGTATGATTGGGGGCAAATCGTCGTTGTTCCGTGCATGGGCGCGGCCGTCGATGGGAGACAAATCTTGGACGAGCACATGCGCGCGGCAGGAGTACTCCTCCTCCTCCTCCTCCCATGTCTGTACGGCCGATGGTTAGGGTCTAGCTATAGCCTAGCTGTGTGCTACTTGTAGAACATCATCTCGATACATTAGGGTGGGGGCCAGCCGTTTTATGCAACCGTAGGAGTACAGGGTACGGGAGCCTTCAGCAAATTTTTTCCTGTTCATTGACTCGTCAATGTGCCTTTGAGGGAATTGTTTGACGATCTAAATCTGTTGAACTTATTGTCTCCAAGGTGAGTATAGTCCTTGCTAGGGTTGGAAAGAAAACACATGGCTCGGCTCGGCTCGTATTGGTCTTGGTGCAAACTCGTAGTGATAATGACACAAACAAGTTATCCTTTTAGCCTGTTAACTTAACTGTCCACTCTTTAAGCTCATTACTATATAAGGTTATTTTTTATATTTTGGAATAGAGAGAATAGCTTTTTTTATATCGGTTCGAGCTGGCTCGTTGTTCATCCTTAATCATTGTGGTACAAGAGAGTAAATACATCTCTAGTAGTTCTTCAGTATCCCACCATCTCTAATAATTATTGCTGATCACCAATACTCCACCCCAACTCTACCCAAATAAAGGGGAAGTGGGAACTCCCCCAATAACTTTGGCGCCACCCAACCGCCTAGATTCTCCCTCCCATCTGAGCCCGCTGGCTGGATTGCATCATCTCGCCGCTCGGACGCCGTCACTCTTCCTGTCAGATTTCCACCACTACCATCTGGAAGATGACAGCCAAGCTCCGTCAGGAGACGCTCGACTGTTGTGACGCTAGTGGGTTGGTTGCCTCGACGCTGCCAGGGGCTCTCCGTGGCATGACTAGATTACCACCACCCCTAACTTTTGATGCCAGGGGCTTGGAGGATGGCGGCCTGAGCTCCGCCGGGAGGTAGCTTGCCGGTCTGGGTGGCTCAGGGAGATTGGAAGAAGGGGAGGGATGAAGATAAGGCGGTAGTCACTCACAGGTGGAACCCACCTTTATTTAGGATGAGTTTAATAGGTAACTGCAAAAGCAACTCACCCAGTAATTTTAAAATTGTTATTTGGGTATCCCTAAAACCACTTTATTGGAAAGGTGTATTTAAAAACCTGTCGCAAGTTTTTTGAGTGAAAAATTTTCAAATGTAACTATAGTATAATTATAATGTAATTATATTGTAACTATACTATAGTCACATTCTAACTTATATATGGATCGCATATAACTAATGAAAAATCGTGCATAGCTCAATTGATAGCATGTGCACCTAGCGAAGTAGAGGGTGTCGTGTTCGATCCCTCGACTCGCCCGTGTGCTGCTGATTTTTATTCCTACCCCGTAGCACGAATTTCTACACGCATCGGATAATCAAAAAATCGAAAGTTTCCCAAAAAGAAAATTGTCGCAAGTTATTTAGCCAAACCATATTGTGCATGTGATTTTGGGAACTGCTGAGGATGCTATAAGAGCATCAACAACAGTTCCCCTAAAATACTCCCAACCCCAAAATTATGGGCTTTTAGGTGAAAAATCGCTCCAACAAATCCCTAACCATTTGCCCAAGGATTATAGTTTCCTTCCGGGTCAATCTCGGTCTCCACAAGAGATTTAGGGAATTGATTTTTGGGCAACCGTTGATGATGCTCTAAGGGTGCAGTTAGTACATCACTGACAGAAACCTAAAAATCTGTTTCCAAAATTTTATTTTTTTTAATCCCAAATCAGATTTTTAGGTGTGAATAGATTCTCATTCCAACAGATAACTAAGATGTCCAAAATTCTAGTATCTTTTTGGAAATCTCTAATAAGTATTTAAGGATTAAAGATATATTTTTCTTCAAGAGATAGCCTAAACTTGACAACCTAGCATAAAAAAGTAGGCCACCGCTAGTCGTTCTCTCTTCTCACGTGTGATCTCGCCCCTTCCTCTGCGCGAAAACTTGTTGCGAGTGACCAATTGGGAGCCAGCGCTCTCTCCCTACTTGTTTAGAGAGAATAACGGAGAAGGGAATTTCAATTTTTTGGCAACTAATTAAGAGAAGGGTTGGATTCAACTTTTCAACTAAAAACCCAAAATTTTAGGATTAAAAATTATATTGGGCATCTGTTGGTAATCCAACAAAAAAACAAATCGCACCGTCCAACTTGAGCGATCCTTCCACCCCCCACGGGCCGTCCCAAGCAGAGATTGGGAGATAGAGCTCTTATCAACTTATAGAGAGCGAGAGAGGAGAGTACGGAATTCTTTTTTAAAAAAAATACATTTAGGGTATGGTTGGAGGCTAATTTTTGTTTAGAGATCTAAAATTTTAGGATTGAGATATATTTTAGGTTGTTGTTGGCCATACTCAGTGTTATCTATCTTTGGCGGTGCAGTTAGGGACAGATCCAGCTTTATTTTTAGGGAGATTCATCTTCTTTTTTCTTCTTCGGTTTCTCCTCTTCTTCTTCCTCTCTTTGTTATTTCCTCTCCCCTCTCTCCTTGGCCCTCAACGCTGGATCCACCCCTGGGTGCAGTTGTGCAGGGCTACGTCTCTTTGGCTGGCTCGGCCAGAGCGGAAGCGTGCGTTCGAAGGGCCCGGGAGACCAGCGCGTCGCGCGCCGGCCGGGAGGAATGCATGGTGAAGGAAGTACTCGTAGGCGCGGCCTCACGTGGTGAGCATCCATCCACCGGAGCACGCGCGCACCGCGGCATGGCTGATGGCTGTGATTGCCGATCGGTCGTTCGAGCCGCCCGCGCGGCCGCTGCACGTACGCTGGTCGTACTGCATTTCGACGCGCGTCCCGACCAGCGCGAAGGCAATGTGCATCCATATGGACCATATCGTTGTCGTCAACTTGTGATGTCGTCGCCGATCGACACGAAGGCATACACGCGCGTACTATGCGTAGCTACTTGCCCGGCCTGGCCCTTGCTTGCCTGCAGTTGCCTCCCGGCCTCAGCTCGCTCGCTCGGCCGTGTCGCTTTTGTGCATGCACCCGCCCGCCCGATTCCGATCGAGTAGATCACTCTGCTGGCTGGCTGCGTTCGTATAGAAAGTTTTTTTAGAAATATATGGTTTAGCAGGTTAAGAAGCATGTTTATGAGAAACAACAAAAAAAATCCAATCGATGCGAAACGAACGCACCCAAGGGTACCATAAATTAAGCTCGTTGACTATGCCCGGCAATCTACAAAGTATCCTCTCTGGTTTGACACAATTGCCACTGTATACTATTTATTTTTTAGGTTTGACCGAAAATATTTATATGTATTAAAAGTATATTATATTAGCAATGTGTATTATGCTATAAATACTAACATAAAACTTTTGCTAATAATAAGTTAATTGTTTAAATGTTATAAGTAGTTACATTGATCAATAGTGACAAATGAGGGGATGGATTATTTATGTGAGGAATGGATTTCTTCTATTGTCAAAGAAAGAGGGATGGATTTTTTCTGGAAAAAAAAGGGAATGCAAATTTCATATTTTGATGTTTCAGCAGTGAGCTAAAAGCAGGATTAGCTGGTGGGATTATACTGTACCAGTGAGACACCTTTTAAAACTGTTCCTGTAGCGATACTTTTGCCTGATAAGATTACACAAGGAACAGACGTATACTAGTACAACATGCATTGAAGCCTAATAAAACAGCGGATTAATATTGTTTTAGGGACGCGCTGCAGATGGTACGTACTCCTAAATGGGCACAGTGCAGATGGGTCCTACGTACCAATTGCTGCTAAAGGATTGCGTACTTCTACTGTTCTGCCTTCAGGTTGGCAGGTGGCTGGATAGCAAGCAAAACAAACCAGATCGTGGCCACAAATTTCTCCTCCATATCCAATAGAAAAGAAAGTGATACTAGAAAAGAGAGTGATGCTACTATCTGTACTACAGAGTACAGACGAAGCTAGGCTGCTAGAGGTGATGCACATGCTGCACCACACACTGATCTTCAGTCGTCCAAACGGAGCATCCTATGGCCAACATGTTTCTCTTGTTTTGGAGGGTCCAAAGATATGCATTTGGCAACCTATTGGGCGTACAATGAATCAATGAATTGATGATGATATATCAGGAAGCTGTACAAACTAGCGAAGATGATGTATGGATGCATGCTGTCTGCACCATTAGTAGTGATATAGCTTTTCTGGATTGCGACAAATTAAGAAATGAAAACAAAAGAGCTCTAGATGAATCTATACAAGAGATAGATGCTGTCATTTAATTAGAAGTAAGATTGAGATTAGTTCACTTTTGGTTTGTGGCAAACCATGATTATGGGGCTATCTGAGCTAATGATTAGCTATTGCCTACAAAGAGGAAGGATTAACTTCTATAAAGTAGTACATATAAACTGATTGATGCATTTATACGAATATATATGTAAAAAGGAGCATCATGAATTGCCTCATTGAAATGCTTCTTTTGTGCTAGTACAACCTTGTTCAAGCTGAAGGTTTTTCTCTTAATATAGGCCATACAAATTAACTGCTGCCAAACTTCTCTTATGATTTTGATCTCGGCCGGTCCAGAAAAAAGGTTGTAGTATGTCGCTTTAGCTTTGGCAAACTCTCACTGTGCGCGTAAACCCAACACAAAAAAGGCACTCACTTGTTTACGTTATAACCAACTTTAATGAACCTGTAGAAGAACAAATGAAGGGCGCGCAAATCTACATGTAGAGCAGCATTCCTTTGGACAGTGCAAACTACTACTAATTCACTTAAAGCTTGTTCGGTTCTATTTATAAAAGTAGCTTATAAACCACATATAAAATGAGAAATATTATTAACTATGATTAACTAAACGTTAGCTATTATAAATTTGAAAAATAGATCTATTTGATTTTTTAAGATACTTTCATATAGAAATTTTTTTGTAAAAAACAAACCATTTTATGTTTTAGAAAACGTGCTAAAAAAGAGAGGAAATAAACCGAAGTCACAAACACAAACAAACATTATCTTAGTACTACCAGACAGTCCCTAACTAACCCGGATTAACACCCAAACCTCCAGACTCCAAAGCATCCCCCGGATATGCCGGGACGTGCACAGAACACGCAGAAAAAACCACTCTCACTTCACAAATTCGCATGCGCGAGATCGATGCTCTAGCAAGTAGTACTAGCAACCTACATGCAGATAGAAAGAGAGCTTTCAGAATGACCCTACTGGTCACTGAATGCTGCTGCATCTACCGGCTAGAGCCACAGCCACGCAACGGCTGGCACTGGCAGCAGGAGCAGGCAGGGCCACGCTACGCTACGCCGTGCCGCTGCCGCTGCGTGCTCGAAAGATTTGCCAGGAATTTGCCAGTTTCAGCCGGGGGGCGCCGCGCCGCGCCTTCATTGATTGATTGGTGTAGGAGTACTCCACTTGCTGGAGCACGCCGTGAATGGCCGGCGGCCGGCAGGCTGATCATGGTAGATTGGCAGGTTGAGTGAGTGACCACTCCATACATGATAGTAGTATATATGCTGAAAGGATGCCTCGTGATTGTGCTCGCCGATCGGAAGAGGAGGAGGTGTCCAGGCTCCGTGATGGAAAGAAAACCTGACGCGCGTTTCTTGCTCTGATCGATTCACCTGACGAACGCTTCAGAACTTGTAGGTTTTTCAGAGCTTTATTGACTATCCCTTTTTCTAAGTAAAATCTTTGCTTGTATCTGCTTGTCCTCACTTTGTTAACGCTTAGCTTGGCTTCACAGGGCCAAAAAAAGTTCTGAATCCAAGACACTGCTGCTGAACAGAGTGAGAAACAAAGAACATGCAAGGCCACTACCAGGTGAGTACGTACCCGCACGCTAGGAGTTTTACGCTGTGTTCGGCAGCGCTGCTTTTGCAACTTAAATAAGCGACATGCAAAACGAGGAACATCATTAACACGTGATTAATTAAGTATTTACTATTAAAAAGTTAAAAAATGGATCTATTTATTTTTTAAGCTATTTTCATATAGAAAAATTTTTAAAAAACATACCGTTTATCGTTTTGAAAAACATGCGCGTGGTAACCGAGAAAATAAGCTGTCGCTGAGTAGTAGCTACGAACGTATCCTTAGTAGTACTGTACAACTCTAGGAGTACTACGAAAAAATAAAGCAAATGCGATCTAGGCTCTACTTTTGATTAATCAATTTGCAGCTGAGTTGTTGAAGTGTGAAGCAAGATAAGTGCTCAAGTTGAGCACTTAGCAGGGTAGGCAATCAGATAGGGAACCTGTAGCTTGTACGCTGAACACTATGGAAATGTCAGCCTGGGCCTTTTTATTTTTTCAGCTCAACCTTTTGTCTGGTACTTGTAGCGTCTTTGCTCTCACTTTCTTTGTGTATGGCCTACCACTCATCCACTTTCCCGGCTTATGAGGAGCAGCAACTAATCTAACAGTAGTGTAACTCTTTGCAAAGTAATAATCCAGCTCAGTGCATGATGTCTCTGTTTGTTCAAGCACCATGTGTTTACTGTAAAAATCTCTTCTTTTGCTGCCGGCTTAGTGCTGTAAAATGTACTAAGTGCAACGTGCTGGAACAGTTTGGTGCCAGTGTCTCTTTAGTTTTCTACTGCTCATGATGCAACCATATTTATCAGTACTACCTTAAGGTTTTTTGTCTGAAAAGGCATGATTAATCGAGACGCAATTAGCATGCCGGCCACTGCAAATCTGTGATTTTGAGGGGCACCCATGCGACCAGACGACGTCTGAAAGATTCTGTCGCAAATGGCGTTGCATAAAGAGAAAAAGACCAACAGTACATGCAATGCTGGCAGGGCCACATGAGTCTTCAGAAACCATCCTTTTGCTAATCTGGTAAAGATGGGACTTGTCTTTGATTCAGATAGGTTCACTTTGTATTTATCCCGTAATCCAATAATGGTTATATGAGAATAAATCACACGTCTCGATGCAGAGTTGATAGACATATATTCAGCAAAGTCTATGTCAATACGACTTTACTCAACATGTCCAGTCTTTTTCTCCGCTTCTGGACCTCATTTAAGATGATTTTTTAAGTTACTCTTTGCTTACCTAAATTATAGAACGGAAGAACGGAGGGATCTCAGCCTATCGGACGGAGGTGGTGGTGGTTTTCTTCTCGTTAGGGAGTGTCTATCCATCACTCGACGCATCTCTCTCCGTCATGTGATTTTTTCAGCCGCCCCGTGCTCTCTGCCTAGCCGGACCAACCCCTCTGCCCCCTCTACTCACAACCCCTGCGCCATCTTTCTCCTTCATCTTCTTCGGCTCTAGTGCCCCCACGCCGTCGTTCTCCTTCATCTATAATGGCTTCTACCACCAGGTCCATCATCACCTTTCACCGCCTCCTAACCACTCCAATAGCGAGTATATTCTGTTACCAATACCGTTTCACTGCCCCCTCACGGTTATAACCACTACCCACCGTAGACGGTCAGCCACTGAGGAACATCTTCCATTGCCCCCTCCTTTATCCCAAACCTGAAATCCTAACCGCTCGAGAGTTTACCGGAGCAGAAATTACAGAGCAAATTGCAAGGTTAGAGAACCGTGTGATTTTAACCAAAAAAACATATCAAATGATGTATAAGCATTTATGTTCCTTTTTCTGAAGGGACGACACGATGAGTATGCAGGCCATGCAATCAAATGCAAGGCCCAAGATTTTGAAGGCCCAGAAGGGCCTAACACATAAATATGTAATATCATTGAGGCCCACGAATAAATATATTTGTTTAGCCCTTTTCCGACGTGCGCTGCACCGACCAAGCCGCAACGCGAGTCCAGCTCAAAGCGGAAAGGATCCGAACCGTCAAAGTCTCAAACACCAAGGCAACCGCTCCGCGTCGCATCCAGCGCGGCAGGAACCCACTCGAGCCCAAGCCGCCGCCGCGTCGCTTAACCCTCGAACATTTCGATTTCGATTCCCTCTTCCCCATTTTGAAACCAGCGCGGCGAGCGGCGGCGGAGGTCGCGATGCTACAGAGGCTCGGTCTCCGCAGCGGTGGGAGCCCCAGCGCCGGCGATGCCGTTGGGAACGGCGGCGGGGGTGGCCCGGGGCGGCCGCTGCGGCTGGTGTACTGCGACGAGAAGGGGAAGTTTGTGATGGACCCCGAGGCGGTGGCGGCGCTGCAGCTCGTGAAGGGCCCCGTCGGCGTCGTCTCCGTCTGCGGCCGCGCGCGCCAGGGCAAGAGCTTCGTGCTGAACCAGGTATGCGCGCGCTTTCCCCATGTGTAGATTCGAGGAACTTTGTTCGGTCTGGCAATCGACCGCGTGCGGCTAGGGTTTTAGTTCTGTTTGTGGTATTTGATCAGCCGTGTAACGTCGAGAGTAGTTCGTAGATTCAGGGGATGAATTTAGTATTTTTATGTTGTCGTTTCTATGAACGTCTGCCTCTAGGGTTTGTTCACTAGTTAACTGGTGGAATTGAAGCCTTTTGCTCCTGATTTTGGTTGCTTTGGTGCACTGCTCAGTGCTCACTATGTTAACCCTGCAGCATTTTGGGGTTGGGACACCGTCAGTTCAGCAATATGGTTGGTTTGGTCGATGTGCAGTGTGCCTATACAATATGTGGGATTCTCGTGAGGACTTAAAAGGGTAAAGTTAGTTGTGTGCAGTGTGCCTGTACGATATGTGGGATTCTTGTGAGGACTTAAAAAGCAAAATAACGCCTTAAATGTTATTGCCTAGCATTTTTTAGGCCCTTGGTTTTTTAGCTTCTAAACTTGGAATTTCTGCTTGGCATTAGAGTGATTTCTTATATTCAATTGTAAAATTGGTGTGCTGCTTGATTGTGCAATCTGGGAGTTTAATTATTAAATTAGGTTATCTTGTTTTCTTCTCTGCATCACCATTTCATGATGAAATTCAACCTACTGATGTAGCTTCTAGGCCGAAGCAGTGGTTTTCAAGTTGCGCCAACACATCGTCCTTGTACCAAGGGACTTTGGATGTGGAGTGCGCCTTTGAAGAGAACTGGTCTTGATGGAACTGAATACAACCTTGTATTGTTGGATACTGAAGGAATTGATGCTTATGACCAAACGGTATGTTTTCTAGCTTTAAATCTTAGCCGACCGCCTTTTGTTGTTAATGATACATGCTGCGAAACTGGGAAGTTATTTCTTATTTGTCTTTTAATTGGATGAAAATTTCTAGAGCAAATAGTTGGATTTCAACTACAAAAATTAAGAAAAAGATTTACAATTCAGTCACCTCTCTTTGTTCTAATGATCACGTTATGATGTTCTCTTGAGTTTATAACTCTTACCATCCGTATGTTGTATGCAAACTTCTTATACAGACTTCATCTCTAGTATAGTTGTTGAGAAAGTTCATTTGGTGTTGACCATTGATCAACATACTTATATGCTTCTTTTCCTCTTCGGACCTGATTTCCTAGTGAAATTTGCAAATACTATTTCCCTAGAAATATTTTTACCTAATATCATTTATTATGCTGACATAATGCATTCCATTTAGACAAACAAATATCTCACTTTCTAATTGTTATTTCACCGAATGTCTGTTATCATCTGTTTCTCTGTAGTAGTAGTAGTACATACTTGTGTTTCTACTTTCGACCTGTTGCCTCATGTTCTCTCTTTCCTCCTTGGCAGGGCACCTATAGTATCCAAATATTTTCGTTAGCTGTTCTATTGTCAAGTATGTTCATATACAACCAGGTTCGTTGATGAACAAATGACTGAATGTTCTGCTAATTTTGTAGTCGGGGGGACCTCATAGAGTGGAATGATACTGAAGTGCTCTCAACTTCTTTTGCTTCTTACAGATGGGAGGCATAGATGAAGCTGCACTTGACCGCCTTTCACTGGTCACAGAAATGACAAAACATATACGTGTCAGGGCCTCAGGTGGAAGGTCCACTGCATCTGAACTTGGGCACTTTTCACCTGTCTTTGTTTGGTTGCTGAGGGTACGCTGTTAGAGTTTTCTCTTTGAGATCAGCTCTTTGGCATTTGCACGTTAACTAATTAGACAGGCATGTTCTGATGTTTACGCAGCGTGTGACTTCTTTGATATTGAGTGAAAGGCTTATTTGTTTCCTATAGGACTTTTACTTGGATTTGACAGAAGACAACAGAAAAATTACTCCAAGAGATTACCTCGAGCTGGCTTTGAGGCCTGTTCAAGGTGGAGGAAGGGATGTATCTGCTAAGAATGCGGTATGGCAGCAGGAGTTTCTTGCAATGCAATTTTTCTAAAATTATCTGGTGTAACAATTTTTCTGATGCATCACTTTTAACATATGTGAAAGATACTGATGCATCTTTTTTAATGTATCTGAAAGATACGGGAATCCATCCGTGCTCTTTTTCCGGATCGAGAATGCTTTACACTTGTGCGACCTGTGAACAATGAGAAAGATCTTCAGCGCCTTGATCAACTTCCGGTATGTGTTACTTCCTTTGAACTGTTTTCAACTAACTGCTATAATGATGTTCTTTGATAATGTCAATATGTTCTATATTTCTGATGTAGCATAACATTTTTGTCAAGATTATAGCTGCGTAAGCACTCGTGCAATTTTGCTGTATGTATTAGACTCTTAGTGCAATATTTGAAAAAACCAGATGGCAGTTAGCAGTTAATCTCATTGATGATAGCATAATCACCTCGCTTAGAAATGATGACAGCATAATCATGTTCCCTGTCAGAAAAATTCATCTGTTAGCCAATATCTGCACATGTTAGATATGTCAAGGGCATCTATCTTCATTGTTGTAAATACTTGCGCTCGCACATCATGGACTGGGATCTACCCTGTTAGAGAAAAAAGAATGAATGATTTATGTGCATTATCTTGTGAAATTATAATTGTATTCCATGTTTTACCATGATCGTATTTGGCTTTGTTGATATTTATAAAGCATTTTTGTTATTTTTGTGCTATTCATTTCTATTTCTGCTGCATGATTAGCTTATTTCCTTGTTTTCAGTTGAATAACTTCCGTCCAGAGTTTAGATCTGGTCTGGATGCTTTGACGAAATTTGTCTTTGACCGAACAAGGCCTAAACAACTCGGAGCTAGCACCATGACAGGCCCTGTCCTTGCTGGACTGACACAATCATTTCTTGATGCTATCAATACTGGTGCAGTACCTACAATATCTTCGTCATGGCAGGTGAGCCAGTACTGAAGATAGAGAGAGAAATATGTCTCAACCTGATATTTTCCATATATTGTGCAAACTAGTTGCACTCATTCGTGAGTTAGCTCTATCACATCTTAATCTTTTTTTTCCCTATGTAAACTTAACCATATAAAGAGTTTTGGGTTGAAGAGCTCTTTTGTAGCTGCTAAGTTTTGAAGCAAATGATAGTTATGAAGTTAGCATTATGTGTTAATAAATTTTTCATTGGGTAACTGTTTACTGGAGAAAGGAAATTTGAGATCATATGTGAAAGATGAGGGTTCAATTGTTTTGCAGTCTGTGCTTGAAATTTAGTTTTCTCTGGACCCAGTGACTCGAAGTAGTACTGGTTTGCTGAGCTACTAAAGCAATTATAGATTTGAAGATAATTGGCAAATTGTTATATTATTCTTGTGTTTCTTGCATTATTCGATATCATCAAGTTGTCTGGTTTCTGTTTGAGAGTAATTTATCTAATAGTTTTAGCTGTGCAGAGTGTGGAGGAAGCAGAATGTCAAAGGGCATATGATTCTGCTATTGATACCTACAATTCTTCTTTTGACCGGAGAAAACCAGCGGAAGAGGTAGAAATCACTTATGAATCACTTATTTTAAATATCTTATATGAGTTTATTTAGAACGATGCACTACTTCGTGGATTTTTGCAGGATGCCTTGAGAGAAGCACATGAAGATGCATTGAAAAAGGCTGTTAGTGTCTTCAATGCTTCTGCTGTTGGTGCTGGGTCAGCTCGTTCAAAATTCGAAAAGCTTCTTCAGACTTCTCTTAAGAAGGCCTTTGAGGTGACTTATCTTTTCTCATTTGCTACTTGGATTTTATCATGCATGCTATTGTTTGTTTTTCTTTCTTAACTATCCATTAACCACCTTTGCAATTAATAATTGCTGGTGTAATTTAGTGCTTAAGTTTGAGCCAGCAGTTTAAATAATGCACATACATGCAGGACTTCAAAAGGAATACTTTTCTGGAGGCTGATTTGCAATGTTCGAATAGAATTCAGAGCATGGAGTCAAAGATACGGGCAACATGCAACCGTCCTGATGCAAAGTTGGATGACATAGTCAGGGTAAGATTATTACAGAGTATGAATTTAAGTTCACTTGTAAAGAATTGTCATGACCCTTTCTTTGTTTTAGCTTACATTAATGAAACACTCATTAATTATGTGAATCTCTTTTTTGTTCCAGCTCCTTGATGCCCTACTTACAGAGTACGAATCAACATCATATGGTCCAGGGAAATGGAAAAAGCTAGCTACATTTTTACAGCAGTGGTATGTACCTCTTCATTTCATTTAGTGTTAACTTGGCTCATTTTGAGAGCTGAAACCTTTTCCTTTACTCTTGCTTTGACTAACTAGAATCTTATCTGTGGAATGACAACTGCAGTTTGGCGGGCCCTGTGCTTGGTCTTTTCAGAAGACAGATAGAACATATAGATGCTGAAAGAAATTCCCTAAGATTGAAATGCAGCTCAAATGATGATAAGTTGGCACTACTCAGGAAGCAGCTTGACGCAAGTGAGGGGCATAGGGCTGAGTATCTAAGGCGCTATGAGGAATCTATCAATGATAAACAGAAAATTTCAAAGGATTACTCCAGACGTATTGCTGAACTTCAGACCAAGAGCAGCAAATTGGAGGAACGATGTGTGAGCTTGTCTTCTGCTCTTGATAATGCAAAACGGGAATCTGTTGATTGGAAGAACAAATATGACCACAATCTGTTACAGCAAAAGGCAGATGAAAGTAAGTTAAAGTCCCAAATTGCTTCTCTGGAATCCAGGGTAAATATCAGTGAGGGCAGATTATCTGCTGTGCGAGAACAGGCTGAGTCTGCTCAAGAAGAGGCATCGGAGTGGAAAAGGAAATATGAAGTTGCTGTAGGTGAGGCTAAAACAGCTCTGCAAAGAGCAGCTGTAGCACAGGAACGCACTAATAAGAAAGTGCAAGAGAGGGAAGATGCTTTAAGGGCGGAACTTGCTAGCCAGCTGTCTGAGAAGGTAATCCTTTCTCTTAAGAGTCTTGGCGGCTTGCTTTTAAATCTCCCAGGTGCTTGGTACCTTACCTTCTCTTCTGTTGTTTTAACAGGAAGAAGAGATCGCAAGATTAAACACAAAAATTAACCAAACTGAAATTCATGCCACAAATTTGATCTCAAGGCTTGAGGTATAGTAGCTTTCTCACTTCATTTTCTCCCCTTTGTGATATGTCTCTCATTCCTGTAATAAGCAAATGCAGGCTACTGAAGCAAAGCTGAAGAACCATGAGTCAGATTCGCTGGCTCTGAAAGAAGAGATCAGATCACTGACTGTTAGCTTGGAGTCTATTAGAACTGAAGCTCTGTCACGTGAGAAGGAAGTGAAGATCTTGGAACAAGAAAAAAACCATCTTCAGGAGAAGCATCTAACAGAGTGCAAGAGGTTTGATGAGGCAGACAGGCGGTGCAAGGAAGCTGAAAGGGAGGCTAAGCGAGCAACCGAATTGGCTGACGTAGCTCGCGCTGAAGCTGTTGCTTCTCAGAAGGATAAGGGTGAAGCGCAGAGGCTAGCAATGGAGAGGCTTGCGTTAATAGAAAGAATGGAGAGACAGGTTGAAAGTCTAGAGAGAGAGAAGAATAAGATGCTGGAAGAAATTGAGCGACTTGATCAGTCTGAGAAGGATGCTGTATGTAAGGTAGCATTGCTTGAACAAAGGGTTGACGAGCGGGAAAAGGAAATTGAGGAGATGATGCAACGGAGCAATCAGCAAAGATCCAACACAGTTCAAGTGCTTGAGAGTCTACTGGCAACAGAACGAGAAGCCTGCGCTGAAGCCAATAGGAGGGCTGAAGCCCTGTCATTACAGTTGCAAGCAACTCAAAGCAAGTTGGATATGCTCCAACAAGAGCTGACATCTGTTCGGTTCAATGAAACTGCACTTGACAGCAAGCTTAAGGCTTCACATGCAAGGCGCTTGAGGGGTGAAGGCACTGAGTCTGTCCATGATATGGATATCGACGATGACAATACTGGGAGGCGAAGGAAAAGATCAAAAAGCACAACGAGCCCGTTTAAGAGCAATCACACAGAGGACGGTGGGTCTGTATTTGTAGGAGAAGACGCTAACAATGGGAGCCAGCAAGCGCAGGAGGCAGAAACCGAAGACTACACCAAGTTCACTGTGCTGAGACTGAAGCAGGAGCTCACTAAGCATGGGTTTGGTGCCCAACTCTTGCAATTGAAGAATCCCAACAAGAAAGACATCGTCGCCTTATATGAGAAGCACGTCGTTGGCAAGTAGTGGTTTTCGCATAGATGCAGCGTACTGTTCCTCTTTATATGCGTGCTAGATTTTCCCTGTTGCGCTTAACGTTGTTGTCACGATTGAGGTGAAAGCTTGAAACAACTAATGTAACTTAGCCTGACACCGACACTCTGGTTTGTGTTATTGCGAACTTGATGCAGTTTATTTTGCATGCATCATTGGCAAGTGTTTGTAAGAAATTTGGTCTGCAATCCTGAATCATCTGTGGCTGCCTTGTTTATACTAACGAAATAATCAGGAAAGAAACCTACATGTAGCGATGCTGTAGAACACTACGAAACAGAGATCATGATTTACTGCATTTCTCTAGCTGTAATGTTAGATCCATCCGAGATATCCAAATGGACTGATGAATCATCAGGACCTCTTCCATATGCACGAATTCATGGACAAATTGATACATTGGCATTTTTGAGTTAGAAGGGCGTATAATCTTTGCACAGTATAGCATTCGAACAATAACAACTTAAACAAAACTGCAAATAATTGATAGACAGGTTAAGAGTGTAATATAATGGCACCTATGTGAAATTGTGAATCATATCGGTAGAGATCTGTATAAATTTTGTTTTCTCGCTCTGCTTCAAGGGCCAAAGCTGTTCCTCGCTGCGTTCACCGCGAAGTTTGGCGCGAAGTGAGCAGCAGAAGCAGCAGGTGGCCTGTAACCCATCGTTGCTGCCGGGTCGTAGAACTCGTGCACAACGTTTGCCTCCTTGAGAAAGCTACCGGCTTGATGGCCGGAGTAGTTGTTGTTGTTCACGGCGACGGCGGTGGCGGCAGCGGCGGAGGCCTCCTTGGCGGTGGTGGAGCCGCACAGCCTGGGCTGCGTCTGGAAGAAGACCTTGGAGACGACGAGCTCGCCGTCCCTCTCCTCCTCGTCGGAGCCGAGGTGGTACTGGTGCATGACCCAGTTGGTCTTCTCCGGCTTCCGCTGCTTGCCGTAGTTGGTGTAGAGCACCAGGATCTTCTTGTAGCCCCTGGGCCGGCCGTTGGCCATCACCGGCCGCGTCTTGCCGGTCTTGTGCCACCGCGTCTCGCCGCCGTCCTCGTCGCTGTGCACCTTCCGCCGCTTCCTCGTCCCCGTCGTGTACGCCTTCGACGGCCGGTGGAAGAAGTGCCTCACCAGCCCGCCCTTGCTCACACCTGAAATCAAATTAACCCACAAAATTAATTACTACGCGTGTGCAATAATCACTACACATGCACACATCAATCGATCTATCGCGCATCAACCAATCTATAAAAAATTTTAGCTACTGATCCTACTTATTACAGAAGCAGTTGTACTTCCAAGGCGATCGTGCAGATTGAGCATATGCATGTGTACCGGGAAGCCTCTCGGGATGGGTGTAGCAGATGCCATTCTCGCCCTCGATGGTCGGGATGAACTCGTCGACGAGAGGGTGGAGCTTCCGGGAGTCCGGCCTCGCCTTGCCCTCCAGATGCTCCAGGAGCTCCTGGTCCGTCGGATCGAACTTCACTCCGGCCGGCAGCCCCGGGAGGTCCTGGATCGTCGTCGTCTCCTGAAATTTATATATCTTCTGTTTAATTCATTGCATCAAATTAACACAAACCTACTACTCGATCAATCGTCCATGATCCTACTGATACTCTGAACTAAAAATCCATGTTCAGTGTTAGTTATTGCATTCAGACAATCTGTGTCACTGCGTGCATGCACCCAGCGGCGGAGCCAGAAACGCTAAAAAAGTTTTGTTGAAGGGGATTAATAGTGTTAGTTTTTTAAAAATTTACTAAAGCTACAGTAAATTTAGTGCAAAATTTAAAGCCTGGGGAGACCAAGCCCCTGCTCGCCTCTCGTTGGCTCCGTCATGCATGCACCTCGATGATCAGGCCGCCTGCTCTGCTAGAAATTTGCAAATTTGCATAGAAATGCATGATCTTGATCACGCGTGATGCATGCATGAATGAGTGTATATACCTGTTCATACCGCGCGCGGTGGCCGCACGAGGGGCACATCTTGACAAGGACGGCGAGCGACGCCGCCGCCTTCTTGCCCGCCGCGGCGGCCACGGCGGCGGCCGGCGACAGGCTGCTGTCCACGGCGGTGCGGACGTCGCTGAAGCTGTTGCACCACGTCATCTCCAACCCCTGCTCCTCCTTCTCACAGCAATATATACACGCCCTGCCGCCTAATGCAGCAATATTCTTCTTCTAGTATATTACTACTAACGCCATGGCAGCCAAATTAAAAGAAACGGAGAATGCCGGATTAAAAGAAGAAGGCTACTAGCTACTAGCTAGCTAGAGACGACACATCTCTAGCTGCTAAGCTAGGTAGCTAGAGGAAAGGAGACAGACCTGAGCTGATAGGGAAGAAACAACTTAACGTCGGGGTCCTGATGAGAAAGAGAGATCGACGATGGAAAAAGAAGGAATGCTTGCAGCAGCTAGCTTGTCCCTGTTAAAAGCTACTTGTAATCACACACACCCGTACTATCACCCTCTCTGATTTCTCTATCCTCAGCTGGTACCAATGAACAGGAATGCAACTATGCATTGCAAACTTTTCCCTGTGGTTCATTCCTCAACAAGATCCATAAATATACCTTTTCTCCTCTTTTTTCTTTAATTATGTCCAAATGTGCATAAATACAAGCATGTACATTACTTGCAAGTAGTAGGCAGCTAGGTAGATGATGGCATGGCATGTACATTGCTTGGCCCTCACGTATAGGCATGCAAAAAATCATTGGGCCGTATACGTAGGAAGGAGACATATGCCCTGTTTAGAGAAGTTCGAGATTCTAAAAAGTCGATAGTGAGAATTAAAAATACTAGTAAGGAATCAGATAATTTATTTTCTGAATTCTACAACAGCAAATTCTCCAAATTTGCATAAGAATTTAGACTGCCTAGAGAGCTGAAGATTCTGGGAGAATCTCTCCTAAATAGAGCCATATATGCATGCCGGCAACTGACTGATTGAGTCACTGGCCATGTTTAGGAAGTTAAAGATTTTGAGAAATAGCCGATGAGTAATTAGCCAGTGAGAATCTAGAAAGTTTGAGTATTCAACCAATTTCTGGCTTATAATTTATTTTCCTGGATCCTATAGTTATAAATTCTCAGATTTTGGTTGGGAATCTTAACTGTTTGATAAAACTAACGATTTTTTAAGAAGCTGTAGCTATTATAAATTTCCCCAAACTGTGCCTAGTGAGGCATGGTAAGTACTGTCTATGATCCGATCGACCAACAACGCCGGCATCCTGTTTGATTTTTCAACAGAAGTTAGCAAGGAGCAGTACACCTAGCTGAAATTAATTAAAGCATATCGCCAATGAGAGAAGCATGCATGCATGCATATGCTTTGTGGACGAGATCTAACAAATTAAGCATATGCATGCAGCAGCGGCAATGCAACATGCACGACCAACATTATTCTCTCTCGATCTGTACGTTGCCGGAGCGGCCGTGCAGGTGCACACTGTCGATGAAAATATCTTATGCTAGAGCCTGGTTGGTTGCATTGGCTAGGAGATAAATATTCCATTTCATTAATGAAACCACATTTCCAGATATATACGTACCAACTGGGCCACCGATCGATCGATCAGATAACAAACGCATGTGTGGACAGTAGAGATATATAAGTACAATCAGGCGAATGAATTCAAATACTCGCATCAAAAACTCGTGTTCCGATCTGGGAGATACATATATTTTAGGATACATATAAGTAGGCCCGTTCTTTCCGACTTATAGATTATAGATTACGACAAGTATATTTTCTAAGCTTCTAAACAATATGATTTCTTTGAAAACATTTTTCATCCATATTTCTTAGGAAACATTTTTAATCGGTTTTTCAACTTTCTAATGTTTAGTTCATTCATTTGTGACCTCCAGTAATCAATACACAAACTCAGTTTCATCCATAATCCATCAGGACTTTACTCTACTAATGGATCTCAATTGTGCGAGAATTTATTACTAATTCCAAACAAGGCCGTGAATATGCAAAAGTCTATTTGTCCCTTGTGTGGATGTACACTTATTTTTGCATGTCATATAAAAAGTTATTAAAAATTTAACAAGATAGATCAATGCAAGTTTAAATTCAAACTATATAAGTAGAAACAAAAATAACAATTTTGACTGTAAATAGTGCCCACTATACAGAGTTAAATTTGTTGGTTTTGTTTCTACTTGTATAGGTCGAATCTGAATTTGCATATTTGTGGAGTGATATATCACATATTGATCTATCTATTGATTTTTTTTTAAAAAAATTGATTACTTTTTGAGTAACACGCACAAAATGAATATACGTCCACTCAAGGGACAGAAATTCACCTCCCCATAAATATATATACCGAAACTTTGTGCAATATTCCATCCATTTAAAAATATAAGGCTTTCCTGTTTTCCGCAAAGTTAATATTTAAATATTTTGACTAATAATTAAACTAAAAACATTTGTCTTTAATGTCATACATGCAGTACCACTAAATTCGTATTTGGTAATATTTTTATATGAGTTAATTTTGTGGTTGTTGACGATATATTATAAAAGAAACTAATGATGAAAGTATAATATTGAAGAACATATAGAAATCTAATATGTTTTATATTTTTAAAATAGAGAGAGTACTGCTGTCTCAGCTTTCGTTGAAAATCCAGCTGCATACGTATATGTGTGGTCATGGAGGGAGTCAATAATAACTAAAGGAAAACTTAGAAGGTCACCAACTCGCCATGGCATTTTTGCATGCGCGACGAATGGATGGGGATGGATGAGAGAGGGGAGTAGGTGGAGTGGAGATGGGGCAACCCGATTCGTCGCAGGACGTTCCAACGCACAGGCCCAGCACAGAAGCTAGTGCATGCATATTGCCCATTTGCTATTGCAACTCGGAGAGATCAGCTGAGTTCAGTTGGCTTTAGATACCAGGTCGCCGTGGAGTGTCTTGCAAGACAAATTAACACACCCCCACATCAAAAACACACACAAATTAAAGAAATAGAAAACATATAAGAGAAAACAAAACAAATAAAAAGGGCGAGCTAAAATATATGGATGTATACATATATACACACACATCAATCCGGCCTGAATCTTAAGATGCACAACAGTTATGTGTTCCAGATTTGATCAGATAGCTGATAGCCTTTTTGAGGGTACGTGTGCATCATGTCAGAAAGGATTAATCACGCAAGAGCTTACAAGTTTGGTAGGTGATGGTGCGTGTGTGTGTGCGGCAGCAGGAAGTGGATTGCACCAACTCGATCTTTCGATCTGTTACATTCTTCAGTTTGCAGCCACTGATCGAGCTGCTTGTAGCTTTTAGGTGAGATGAACTACTATCGCTGCTGCTGCTGCTGCTGCTACAAGGGCATTGTATTAAGACCCTAATCGTGGCAAGTTCTGAAACAAATTAACGATCACAAAATACATATGCATGGCTTATTTTGCAGATATAATAGCTAAGAACACAGGAACACATGGTCAAGAGGTCATTATATTTTAGTGTATTTGATCGATGGATCGGGAGAGAAAGCTAGGACGCCTCTATCAGAAAATGATTGGGTACCCCAAATATATGGCAGCGTCGAAGGAGCCAAAAGAAAAATCAATATATATATTTCTAGTTCCTTTGCTACTGCCGGTGTACTATAAGCTCTCGACGATGAAATGTCAAATCAGCACACGTTTCTTTTTTTTCCCGAAAAATCAACTTAATTATCTGCGTACTAGATGGCCCTTCAAAGTATACATTAATTAACATATCTTCGCCAGGCCGGTGACTGCCGGCCAAAGTTTATTAAGTAAGGGAAGAAGAACAGCGTATATCGGGTGCCGAGCCGACAGACCGGCCAGCACCACCTAGGCTGCATACCGCACCTCCGACCACTAGTGCCCTGCTGACAAGCCGGCCGGCATTCTCAGGAAACTGGGTGACTACTCATAGATCAGTAGCAGCCCTGCAGCCTTCCAAGTTGTCCACTCATCCTCAATGGCCGCACAAAGATGAGCTGCCGAGACCGCCTTCCCATCAAAGATGCGCGCGTTACCTTCCTTCCAAACCAACCAAGTCTCCAAGATTACTCCCGCATCGAATGTTTTCCTCTCCCTCTTGATGACAGTCTTGCGTGAGGAACGCCACCACGAAGACAGATCAGATCAGTGAACGCCACTGTGCAAGCAAGCCCCAACCGAGCACGAACGCGTGCCCATACCTGCTGGGAGTAGACACAGGCCTGGAAGATATGCCCATAGGATTCTGCATCACTGGAACATAGATGACATAGCGGTGCCAGATGCCACCCCCATCACTGCAAATTATCCGCCGTGAGGCAGGCCCCCCTCATATCTAGAAACATGAAAAATTTGCACCGGGTCGGCGCGTGGGACTTTCAGATGATCCGGGCACCTGGGCATCTCATCTTGCCTGCGCATGTCAGGAAACCCCAACAGATCATTGGCAATAACTCAGACGAACACTACGCACACGGGCACTGTAGTTGATCCGAAAACAGAGTACACGAGTGTTTGTGCTGCGATGAAGCTGCAGCTTTTCGGTGGTTTTCTTCTCCTTTTATTGTGCAAAAAACATGCAACATGCAAAACAGAAAAAATGCATCGGAGTGCTCCACATCGCGATATCGTCGCGTTCATCCCCACGACTCCACGATGTGCTCTCGTCCGTTGCTTGCTCGGTCAGTGCAGCGAGCTATTCTCGCGCATATCTCTACACGCACGGCTTCCACAGATCGGAGCTCATGCTCATGCACAAAGGAATCCAAAGTATAACAAATTAGCTAATGTTAGACATGCAAGATTTATACTAACAGCGCACAGCCTGTGGTAGGCCGTCCTCACCAAAAATTCCCCATTCGTCGCTGCCTGCTAGATGATCTTGTCACTAGATTCCTGTGCCAGATAGGTCCCCGCCACCAGGTCCCAGATGCCGAGGTACTCTACCATGGCTTGGATCGACAGGCCCCCCCTGATGTCAGCAACCCACGCATTGCCGCTCAAGCCCTCCGCCACTGATTTGCCACCATCACGGATGAAGGAGAAGAGGTTTGGAGCCTGGTGCGATATGGCTCCCCCCTCAGGCGGCCAATTGTCCTGCCAAAAGGAAGCGATTACCCCGTCACTGAGAAGCATCTTGATCCCTGCTGCAAGGCAGTTGAGCACTTTTCTATCGACCGCGGGCAAGAAGGGCACCCACGGCCTTTTCGGTTGAGTCCGACGTAGCCACGGCCACCGGGTGCGCAAGGCGATGCCCATAAGCTGTAGGTTCAAGATCCCAAGGCCTCCATTATCAATCGGCTGGCAAAGTTTGTCCCAAGCCACCAAGCTGCCACGCCCTGAAGCATTCTAATCCCCTTTCCAGAGAAAACATTAGCACTTCTGCTCAATTTCTTTAAACGCCCAAGCCGGGAGCTCAAGTACCGACATGAAGTACAAAGGGAGCGCCATTAGGACATGTTTGATGAGGGCAAGGCGGGCATTTGGCGACAACGGCCTTGGCTTCCACCCCGCCAGGCACTTCGACAACCTGTCCATCATTGGGTGGATGTCAGTCTTTGTCAACTTGTGTAACGATAACGGGAGGCCAAGATAGAAAATTGGCAGCGGCTTTACTGGTGTCGGCGAAACGGGACTAGGTGCCCCACATACCCCGGGGACGCATGGATCTTCGGCCATGTCAGCTCCTACGGGGCCCACATTCTGCACAAGTGACGGCCGGCTACGGCCGTTTTTCCGTTAAGTGCCTGGGGCCCGAGCACTGCCTGGGCTCGGGTGCACCTTCCCAGGAAGCGTCGCGACAACCGCTCGCATCCAACTCGGGCCCCGGTGTCTCGCTCCCCGGGCCCGGGACTCACAGCTCCTGTCCCCGAGAAACTCGGCGCTTTGTGCGCGCGGAGGGCTCTATGAGGTCTCTGCCCCGGGCACGAGTCTGACTCGAGCGGATCAACTGTCCAACAACCCGCATTAATGACGAGGCGACAGGGCGTGTCGCCCCTGTCGCCCGCTTGGCCACGTGTGGACGGCTCATGATGGCCCCCCGTGGGCCCGCTCCCTGTGCAGTCAGAGAATATTTGACTAAGAGGGCTTCAGTTTTCCACACTCCGGCAGCGATGGCATGCGCTGTCACATCTTCACGACCTAGCCGCCCGCAGCAGCCGTGCTGAACCAACTCCGGCGCAACTCAGCAGGCGGCCGCGTGCGACAAGACATATCGTACCTAGAAAAACTTTCTCTTGGCATATGTACTAGGCACTATGGACTCCCCTGGGACTATGAAAGGAGGATCCATGCCAGCTGGAGGGGGGGTTTCGGGAGGAGCTTAGAGGATTGAGTTCAGCTTCTAGAGAGGCTGAGTTCTCAAGTTAGGGCTAGTTCCTGAGCGCCCCTCAAGAACATCTTGTAAGAACAAACCGTATTCATCTCCCATATAGCAGACACACACAGGAGTAGGGTATTACGCCTCCGCGTGGCCCGAACCTGTCTACTTCTTCTATCTCCCTTACGTGCCATCAACCAAACGCCGCAACCGTCCTGTGAACTGCTCCCCTGGCCGAACCTCAAAGGGGGGTCCCCAGACTCCCCGCGGTTGGAGTTCGCTTCTCCGACAACTGGGCATCCCAACATCGTCGTGACTACTGCAACTTGTTCTTCAAAACAATGTAACGGGGTGAGAGAGCTCTTAGGAGATTGGAAACCAAACCGGTTGCATCCCCCATTAGCTTAAGAATACTCTGAATTGCCATAGCGTCTTGGGCCGAGGGGTGAAAGAAGAGGATGGTGTCGTCTGTGTACAGAGAGGCACGCAAGGGGAAAAGCATTGCCGGCAAGGGGGGAGAGGGCACCCCTGTTCGCTGCTGTGGCACATAGTGCGGCGAAAGTCTCCATGACCAGGACGAAGAGCAAGGGAGAGAGTGGGTCACCTTGACTCAAACCCCTTGCTAGCTTGATTCTCTGCGAGTCACGGCCATTGATGGAGACCGCCATGGAGGCGGTTGATAGAAGGACTGCAATACAGTCCCGCCACTTTGCCCCGAACCTTAGGAAGCGAAGGAGGTCCAGTAGAAATTCCCATGATACCGTATCAAACGCCTTCACAATATCAATCTTCAAGAGCATAGCCGCACATTTGGACCGGTGCAATATTTTCACGGCCCCTTGCACAAAGAGGAAGTTCTTATGGATCCTTCATTTCCTGATAAAAGCCGACTGAGCCGGTCCAATAAGGTCATCCATGTGCAAAGCCAGCCGTGATGCCGGGATCTTGGCTAGAATCTTGGAGAAGCTATGTATGAGACTGATCGGTCTGTAGTCCGCCAGCTGGGTTTGGTCATCTTTTTTGGGCACCAGGACCATCAGAGCTATGTTCAATAGGTGCAGATGCTGAGAATTAGCTTGCAATACTAGATTGAGAGCCACCACCACATCCTCCTTCACTATCTCCCAACACCTTTTGTAGAAACCTCCATTGAACCCATCCGGTCCCGGTGCCTTTTCACTCGGCATCTCCATGATTATCTTTTTAGCTTCTTCCTCTGAGATATCGCACTCCAGCTCATACAAATCATGAGCTACCCGGCCAATACTACTGAAATCAAGTGCAATTGATGGCGGAGCAGGAGCCCCCATAATGTTGAGGAAGTAGTCATGTGCTAAGGCGAGCTTGTCTTCTTTTGTCGTCGCCCATTGTCCTCCTTGGCAAAGGGATGGAATGGCTTTCTTCCGACGACGAGAGTTGATCTTGAGGTGGAAAAACTTGGAGCTTGTCCCACTGTGCTTGAGGTGGAGTAGACGAGCCCTTTGCCGCAGCCTAATCCGCTCCAGCGACCCCAAGGCGAGGTAGCGGCCTTTGGGTTGGCTCTCGGGCGCGCTCAGGCATGAGCTCGCGCTCATCCTGTGCCTTGTCAAGCTGAAAAATGATCTCATGCGCCACCGCTAACTACAGGTGTAGCTCGCTGATACGTCGTTCGCCCCAGCCCTTAAGGGCCGAGCGGTAGCTTGAAGCTTGAAGTGCAGCGCACTTATGGCATTTGTCCCTCTGTCTGCCAAAGTCCAGGCCGACTGAACCACCTCCTCAAAACCTTCCAAACACAGCCAGAATGACTCAAATTTGAATTTCCGAGGTCTGTGCATCATCGAGTCACATGCGAGCAGCAACGGACAATGGTCCGAGGCCGAGGAACTGAGTGCCTGCAGGTGCGCATCTCTGTAAACCTCCTCCCAGGGAGCGATCACTAGGACCTTGTCGATCTTGGTCAGTGTTGGGGAAGCTTGCTCACTGCTCCAAGTAAATCTGCAGCCGAACAGATAGAGTTCTTGGAGTTCCAAAGAGTTCAAGAAATTCCTGAACTGACTGATAAGCCTCCTATTCACAACACCTTTATTCTTCTCCGATTCCGTTGATATGAGATTGAAATCCCCCACCACACACCAAGCCCCTGTGACAACCTGCTGCCCCACAAGCCGTAGCTCCTCCAAAAACTCAAGCTTCTCGCTGAGCAACTGCGGCCCATAAACATTGGTCAGAGTCCAAGTGCCCCCCTTCCAGGTTAGAGACACAAAGGGTGAGGGACCAGGTCCCCTTGTGGAGGCATAAAATGGAGAACCGATCTGCCCTCCACGCCGTGAAGAGACCCCCCCCCCCCTCGAACCATCAGCCAGAATGTACTCAAACTCATCCAACAAGGAGCTCTACAAGTTGCCGATCAAGCACGGCCAACTTTGACTCTTGACAACAGAAGATAGACACACGGGAGGAACAAACAACCTCTGCCACCAAAGACCTCTTGCCTACTTGGTTTAGCCCTCTTACATTCCAAACTAAGAGACAACAAGATGACATTGAATGGAAACAGGCTTCACATAACAACACCGACAACAGGCACGTTAGCAGCCTGTGACCTCCGTGGGGGTAGCCACCGCAAAGTTGCACAAGGCGGCCAGAGCTTGAACATGGCAGGAAGCAAGAGGTGTCTTGAAGAGCTCCAAATACCTGAGGATGTCACTGTCGTCCACCTTGTTTTCATCCTCGACCACCCCAAGCTTCTTCATCACCACCCGCTGCGCCTTGGTGGTCGTGTGGACGTGGCGCCCTCCGTTCTTTGCTGCTAGCCGCCCACTGCGGCGGGGGGTTGGGGAATACGGCTCTGACCGCTTCTCCCTGCGCAGCAGAGCCGCATGCGGTCGCGTGCCTAGGAGGCCCGCCTAGAACGGGATGGCCAGGTCAGCTAGTCTCGCGGCTGCCGCCGCCGCGGTGCTCTGGCTCGATGTCATGGGAAGAGAGAGACTTGGGGATTGCACAGCTGAGGACAGACCGGCTGGCGGGGTCGACGACACCGCACTTGGGCTAACCATCGCAGCAGGGCCGTGGAGGACGGCCACGCCAGACACCTGGCCGTCCAGCGTAGCCTCGCCGAGAGTTGGGCCGTCCAGTTCCCCACCCAGGACTGGCCCAACCAGAGACGCCTCCGGAGCTTGGATCGCTGGAGCGGCCACGTCTTGGGCTGAGCCGTCAACCACTTGTCGGGCCGGCGATCTTGGCCCATTTCTAGCGCGGCCCAGAAGCTCCCGACTCCTGTAATAAACTGTCAGTGGGCTGGCGATGCGCACGTCAGGCCACGGCCCACCAACGACCGCGCCTTGCTTCTCCTTTGCATCGAGGTTTCCCGCCTTTTGTTCCCCCGGCACAACTACCGAAGATCGGGCGAGCTTGGGAGAAGCGATCGGCTCCATTAATGCCTCTCGGGGTAGATCTTCTACAGGATCCTCAAAGGACAGCGCCCAGGCCACAGCCCTTGACCCTTCCTCACTGACGCAAGGGGCCGGTGGCAGGCACGCTGGTGCAGACGCGAAGCTTGTTAGGAAAGCCGGCCCCACCTCGTGCCGAGATGGAGAGACCGAGGACTCTCCTAGGGACACGTGCCGCATGGGGTCAGGGGCAGAAGCAGTCGGCTTCTCCGGTGAGGGTTAGACAGGGACCATCGCCACCCTGATCTTCGGCAAGACCGGCATTTCCGGGCAGTGAAGAGAGGCGACGACGCTTGACAGGGACGTCCCACGAGGGAGCTGGCGTTGCAAACCCCCTGCCGCGCCCGTTCCAGGGCCAACGAAGAGGTGGCCCCCGCCTAGGGCCTGGCCAGGGCCGGTGCCGTCGATCTGACCGAGAAAGGTGCAGTATGTCCAGCGCCACGACGGCTCAAAAGTATCATCGAAATCATCGCGGAAAGGTGTAACGCCCTAGTGTTAGGCGTAAAATATACCTTAATAAAAACCGTAATTTCAAAAATCGAGTTTTATTCGTTGCCGTGCCCTCTGCTGAGATCTCATTATCCTCTCGTCGGATCGAATCTCGCAACCCATGATTCCCTTCTCCTGAGTTCCGAGAAATGCTCCGACACTCTTGAAATCTCTCAAAATCCACAAATAAATAATTATACTACTCTGCCAAATAATTAATCCCAAGATCTATCCCTCTTTAGACCTACTCAAATAAGTCCATCTCCTAAATTAAATCCATCAAAAATTTAACCTCCAAATAAATCCTTTGATGCCATCTTCCAAGAAAATTCACAAGAAAAATGGTGAAAACCTTCTGTTCCTCTTGGGCCTAATCTCCTCAGCCCAAACCTACGCTTTTCCTCTCCTTGGCAACGCCACGCGTCATCACCCTCGCCCGTCGTCCGGCGACAACGGAGTGGAAGTGCTGTTCATCGTCACCAATTCCCATTTCTTTTCTCTCTCTCTCGGCCGAACACATCGCCGCCTCGATTCAAATCCTCACAACTGCGCCTCGGGAACCCTAGTTTCCGCCCGGTCGCCGACCGCCAGTACTGCTGCCGTCATCTCGCACTGCGCCGGTGACCATCCTGCCTCTACTCGGCGCCAAACCCCTCCGCCGCTTTTCAGTCGCCCGGCTCGCGTCACCCCGACCCCGCCGCAAGCCGCCAAGCTCGGGACGAGCACGCCAGCCCCCGCTGCCCCAAAAGTGGAGGAGAAACCCCCCCTTTTCCTCCTCCTCCTCCCCCCTTTACCCCGAGAATCGATCGGCTTTCATCTTTTCCCTTTCTCCCCCTCCCGCGGCGGGCCTCTATCTCGCCTCGTCGTGGCTCGCAATGGAGCGCGCATGCTAATGCCATCCGTCGTCCTTGCAAGGATTGTGCCAGCGCGTCGTTTCCACTGGAAATCCCCGAGCCGCCCCTGCATCGCCAGCCCGAGGGCTGCTTATAAAATCTTTGCCATCGCCCCTGTGTTTCCCTTCCGAACGCCGTCCTCCCCACCTCACCATGGGTGTCCGCGTCGCATCTAGCTCGCGCCGCGCCTGGGACCGCCACCGCCGTCGCTGGCCCTCTCTTCTCCACCTGTCCGTGCCGAGGCACGAACGATCACGTTCCAGTCGTCGGCGCTCGTCACTGCGTTCTCCACTCCAGTAGCCTTCCCGTTCCCGTTCATCCCCTCTGCCCTCTCTCCTAGGTCTTGTGAACAACCTCTGAGTACCCCAGAGCCTAGCTCTCCGTCGTAGACGCCGCGCCACAATCGCCGTGCCACCACCTTTTTGTATCACTGTCGTCCACCCTCTAGCGGCTAGCAACCTTGTCGCCGCCCCGAGGGATTGTCTTCAGGTCACGTCGGGAGTTTCCGACCGCGCCGAATCGCTCCCTAGAACCCCCCCTGAGGAACGCCCAATTCCCTGCAGCCGAAGTGCACCGCCGAAATTGCTCGCTGTCGACCACTGTCCGGCAGATCCGCACCATTAGACATCTTCCCCTAGCCCTGTTCTCTCTACCGGAGCCTCACCGTCCCTTGTCTCCTGCTGGATCTCTCCGGCGATGCCTCGCCGTCGCTAGCCATCCGATGCGAATATTGTTCTTCGTCTTCCTCTCTCTTCGCGGTTGAGGAACGAGGTCGCCTTCCACGCTGCATACGCGCTTAGTCCACCGTAGACCGCGCGTCTGCGCGTGGGACCGCCGCATCTCGGAACACGGTGAACTGCACGGCTACGCCTCATCTATTCCCTTCTCGTGCGCCATGGTCCGTGCTCCTAGTTCCATCGTAGACCCGCGACTGACAGTGGGCCTCGCTTGCACGGTCAGGCCCACCTGCCAGGATCTATCGTGTCACCCCTCTTCTCGCTAGGCCGAGTCAATGACGCCGGGCCCACCCTTTTATGCAGCCCTACCTGTCAGGTCGAGCGTGTGCCGCCCCGGCCAACTGGGTCGCCTCTCCCAGGCCGGCCCATTCGCCACCTTCCCTCCTGCGCACGCGCGCGTCACAGTCGGCCGACTGCTAGGCCCTGCCTGGCAGCGGTCCAGGGGCAAATTAACTGAGAAAATTCAATTCTATTTCTTTTCCCCATGTCCAGAAAATGCATAAATCTTCTAAAATCAATATTTTTTCCTCCGTTCGTCCGTTTGACTCCGTTCCGGTTCCAGAAATTTTCTAAAAATAAGATCTTTCCAACAGCACCCTTAGAAATTTGTAATAAGGCTATTATACTAGTCTTTTTATTGTTTTTCTTCGTGTCGCGTGTAGTTTCGGAACCCGAGGAGTCTCAAGACGCGGATTTCGAAGACGAAGCTGTGGGCCTTGAGCAAAGCAAGTCACCTTGATTATCTCGAACCCATAATTACGGAACTAATTATTTTATTTGCCAAATCGCATAATCTAGGTTACACTGTAGTTAAAATTCCGGCCGCGGTTGCGAGACGACTGATGGGCCGCCGACCCAATTGTTGCATGACTTCCTTGATTAATTGCGATTCCCCTTAAACCTCCTTGTCACCTCCCTTGACAGATCCCTGTATCCGTGCCGACGGGCGTGGTATCGGTGATCGCCTATCAAATTTAAAAATATTTACGATGGGTAAAATTTGGGTTTACGAAATATTGGAAAACCCGACACCTGGGTCGGTGCCTTGAGAATAAAACGAATTGCAAAAACCGCGGTGCGGGGATCGCCCAGCGGGACGAGTTCCCCCCCGCACTGCAGCTAAGGACTGATTCCTTTAGAATTTCATCCGAACATATCACAGTACAACCATATGAGTGATATGGGACAACTCTTGGTGGAGTAACGAGTCGCCTAGGGACGCCTTGCGTGCCAACAGACTGTGGATCGTGCGAGAGGGCGTCGGGGTTGCCTCATGGGTTCCTGGTACAGCATGGTCGAGTACCTACCCTGTAATTGGTCGTGGACCCCTCCAGTTGGCATAGGGTAACCTGAGTGGACTCCGAAAACGCTTTGTCGCGAAAACCCCTAGTCACCAATCGTGTTCGTTCAGTCGCGAGCTGGGTGATAGGGTAAGTCGCATCATGTGGGTAAAGTGTACCCCCTCTGCAGAGGTTTAAATTGTTTGAACAGCCATACCCGCGGTCATGGACGGATATGAGGTGATTTCTTAGTGTAGATTTGCTTGACATCTGTTTGTGAAGGATGTTTGCGGTTTGGGAATCCGATTTTGGAAAATGGTGTGGTGCTGTCGAGGACAGCCGGGCTGTGGGCCCGATGATGCTGGATCAGCCGGGAAGCTAGATCCCCGAGGCCAACTCTTGAGGGTTGCGCCAATTCAAAGTTGGATACAAATCACTCCAATCCGGGCGAGATCGCACATCGTCCCGATTGTTGAGAAGCACATATTTACACTATTCTGAAAGCAATTTAAATGAAACAAATTGTAAAAATAACTAGCCATCCTTGAAGCGTGCATTAACCACCTAAGTCCTAAGTTCCCAAGACTTGTTAAGTACGCTAGTACTCACCCTTACTCTATATATATGTATCTATACCCTCAGTGCTAGAAGACGAGCTGGATCCAACTGACGAGGAGTTCTTCTAGGAGCAGGCAGGCTTCGAGGAGTTTTAGGGTTTTGGCTTAGTTCCTGAGTCGTGCTTGTGGCTTTGGGCTGGTTTCCGCTTTTCACTCTTTTGCTAATGTACCGTTGTGAACTCGGAGTATGTCCGCAGTTCCAATCTAGATATAAGACTATGTCTATTAATAAAGACAAATTGTGCCATGATGGTTTGATCGCCTGTTGTACCAGCATTATATTCTTGGGACTGGTACAGATTTACAGATTAATTGTACGGTTCGAACTCGTCCTTTACGGAAGATCAATTTGGGATGTGACAAAAGGCTGGCCATCCGGCGGTCGCTGTGCCTGGTCAACCTCCTCCAGAAAATGAACCAACAGATCATAGGTGAGGCACTTCTTGTCGGACGGCGGCGCCTCCGAAGCAATGGCTTCAAACATGTCGGGGTCGTCCACTTTAGGCTCGCGCCACCAGGCAAGCGATGGTTCCGGGATGTCCAGTGCTAGCTCCTTGGGGATTTGAGAGGGTCGCCGACCAGGCTAGCACCTCGGTCATGCACGCGTCCACCGGCTCGAAGAATTCGATGAACTGGCACTCGAGCTTGTTTAGGATATGTTTGAGGGCCTTCGGCTCCACGGCGTGGGTGGGCAGCCCCTGAATAGCCAGCCGGACGACGAACAGCATCTTCGTGCTCCGGGCATGGACCGAACGATGCCAGCGACGGAAGGATATCGACGCCCCGGCCACGGAGAAGCGGCGGGACCGAGCGAAGACCGCCTCGCAATCCTCCTCCCGAGCGAACGAGAGTAGGAAATCCGACGGACGGGTGACTTCCACGCGCACGTTGGCCGGCAGCACTCCACAAGACCCCCCCAGCTCCTCCACCCTCATGGCCGGCGAAATCCCCCTACGGCCGATGAGGACGGTGGCCACCAGCGGCTTGCCCCGAAGGTTCTGCTCGACGGCGCACATCCCGGGAGTCCAGGACAGCACACATCGCCCCCCCCGTGGACGCAGCAGTGGGTCTCCGGCCCCAATGTCGTGCTCGGGCTCATCTCCTTGGGCTGCACGGGTAATTAACATATCACAGGTCATATCCGGAGTACTACGATGCAGTTGAGATGTAGCATTTGACACAGATGTATGCAAAACTTTACATTAGATTGCAGACAGTACAGAGAATAATTTTGTCCCTGTCGTCTGACTGTCTCATCTACGTACAATGCAGGTTTAATTGCACTCGGTCGTTCAATTCACTCCTACTATTTTACTTGATATGTAAGTTCTTCTGTTTATTAGTAGTTGGTAGACTACCTAGCTATATGTTAATTAAGCTGCTAACAATGGCGTATATACGAGCTGATTTATTACTAATCGAGGAGTACAATTAATCTAAATCAAGTGTGTTTAACTAGCTTCTGGGGAAAGCTCAAGTTTCCTACATAGACAAACGGTAGCAAGTACTTTCTGATTGGAATTTATATAGGCATTGATTGGAATTTTTTTGTGTGGTGATGTTCATCTGTCACCGCATGATTGTTTAAAAGGGTACTTCACATGGATGCAATCGCACTCGTTCGCTTCAACTTCAACTTACACATATAATTCGTCTACACGATGTCAAGGCTATGTTATAAGATGAACTAGTAGTAGTTTATAGTAGACGGGGAGCCAATAAAGTTGTAAACATGCATGAATGCTATATATCATAACCATGCAAGTAAATTAAATGTACTGCTTAGGATCCTTTGATACAGCTGCATGCAGATAAGGCCGGCTAGGCTAAAGCTTACAGACACCCGGATCGACCATGTTAATGATCGATGCCCGAAAAAAATATAATCACATGATTAAAGTCTTATGCTGTCGTATAGCTTTGCAAAGTTCTCCAAAAATGTTGTCGAAGAAAACGTATAACGGTGGTATCTGCGTATAGAAAAAATATAAATACTTATATTGAATCTTAAAAACTCCGTCATTACGGTGTCCTATGGGTCTATTTATAAACCTAGGGTTTTATTTATAAGCCCTAAGGTTATATTTATAAGTGATATTATATTCTGGCTCTTAGATAGGGACAGCTATGAGGTTACACATGTCTTGTCTTTTCTTAGGTATCGGGCCACATGAGCCATGCTAGGTTCTTAAATAGACCTTCCCTCCTCTTGGGTCGAGATGATGCTGACTGGCCATTCGGCATCCTACCGAGGTTCGCCTATTTGCTAGGCCTTTTATCTGGTGCCCTTGGATTCACCTAGTTACTAGGCTCTCTTTGCCTATTCACCACACTCTTCACCCGATGCTTTGATCTTGAACTGGCCGAAGAGGTTACGGCCTGTCTCCAACAAAGACCTTAGGTGTTGAGCATGCATTCTACACTGTTAGATACAATGTGTAGGAATCTATTTTGCCAAAAAGAAAGGCCATTCTCTGAGCAGGTTAAAGGAACATGCATGCATTAGGCCCACTGCATCAGGAGGTTTTTGTCTTGGCACCCAAAAGCTTATTCTTATCGTGTCCAAGCTAGCACTATTGTTCATGCTATGTTACTTTTGATTGTATAACGCCTGTGCTAGCTGCTTCAGAATGACGGCAAACAACATCATAGCCTTAAGTAAGTTGCATTTGGCTATTCTTTTGTCAGGTTGGAAATATTTTGAGCCACCTGTAATTTTGGAGGCTACTGGACCTGACTATCTCAATGGGCTTTTGATAGGTTTAATTCCTAGTCTCCAAGTGAACATCTCTGGCAGGCATCAACAGGCAGCCTATGAACAGAAGCTTTCCAGCACCAGCCAGCACGGCAGCACAACAATCGTGATCCCTTATCAACCACCACACGCACACAAAATAAAAAGGAACAAACACAAGCGAGATATCCCCCATGCCACACATGACACGTACTTTAGCCATCTCCACAAGGCAAATCTACTACTGGGCCAAGCTATAGCTAGCCCTGCAGAGGTATAGCCAACGAACTTGCCAAATCCGCTCAAAGCTGGCTTTTGAAGTTTTGATCCATTAGGTAGTGTTCTGATATGTTTGTGACTTCTGGCTTATCATTCTTTTTTATTAGCATATTTTTTAAAACGTAAAATTGTGTATTTTTAAAAAAATTTCTATATATAAAAGTATCTTAAAAAATCAAAAAGATTTATTTTTCAAATTTTTAATAGTTAATATTTAATTAATCGTGTGCTAATGATATTTCTCGTTTTGTGTGCGGTTTATAAGCCGGGTGACGAAGCATAACCAAACAACCCCTTAGGTGTGTTCGGTAAAGTTTATAGCTTTTGTTTATTGCCTCGGTTTCCGTTAACACGTTTTTTAAAACGTAAAACGGTGTGTTTTTTTAAAAAAATTTATATAAAAATATTTTAAAAATTAAATATAGCCATTTCTTAAATTTTTAATAGTCAATACTTAATTAATTACATACTAATAAAGTTTTTAACGCCACCTTAATCCTTCCACCAAAACGCTCACGACCAAGAAAACGTAGCGAACATGCAGCTGGATGAAGGCAGAATTGCAAATATGCAATGCCCTTCCGTTACTCAACCGTGCGTGGCAACGCCGAAAGTAAACTCAACGCCGAAGCGGCAGAAACCTCCTCGTCTCCCTATCGATCACTTGCAAGCAACAACAGAAAAAACTGCCCGATTTGCTTCGATTTTGGTTGTTTTTCCTTGCAAGCCAAGTGCCAACCATCCACAAATGCGCAGGCCGGCTAGCTCGATCGCCACCACGCCGCATGCGTTTCTCCCCCTAACCTTAGTTAGCTTTAAAAATCCCCTTCAATTCCCTTCCATTCTGCACTAGCAACATTGGTGCAGAGAAGAGAATGCGAGCAGGTGGTAAGGAATCTAGGACCACATCATCGGCGTCTATGGCGGCGGCGCAGCGCGACGACGTGGAGTCTCGGCATGACGGTGAGCATGAGAGGAGGCCTCTGCTGGCGAAGCGGCGATCCGTTGGTGGCGGCGGTGGCGACGGCGACGGCATGAGCCCGGTGCAGAGGGCGATCAGCCAGACGTACCAGAGTACGGCGCACCTGGCGAAGCTGCTGCCGACGGGCACCGTGCTGGCGTTCCAGCTGCTGTCGCCGATCGTTACGAACCAGGGCCACTGCGTCCTGGCCAACCGCGGCATGGCGGCCGCGCTCATCGCGCTCTGCGCGCTCTCCTGCTTCGTCCTCAGCTTCACAGACAGCTTCCGGGACGGCAGCACCGGCGCCGTGCGGTACGGCTTCGCCACGCTCGGGGGGCTCTGGGTCATCGACGGTGGCGCACCGCTGGACCCGCAGGCCGCCGCGGCCTACCGGATACGGTTCCTTGACCTGGTGCACGCGGTGGTTTCCGTCATGGTGTTCGCCGCCGTCGCGCTGTTCGACCAGAACGTGGTGTCGTGCTTCTACCCAGTGCCCTCCGAGGGCACGAGGCAGGTGCTCACGGCGTTGCCGATCGCCATTGGCGTGGTCGGGAGCATGCTGTTCGTGAGCTTCCCGACCACCCGCCATGGCATCGGGTTCCCACTCTCGCCGCGCTGATATTAGAATTCTGCCGCGCCTATTCGCAATGCATCCCTCGTTTTAATTAGTTATTATTTACATGTAAATTTTACACGAACATACTGTAAACGGATTGCTCAAGGCCCCAATGGGCTCACGAGTAGTACTTTGTCATATATGCTTACAAGATTGACTTAATCGATCTGCATGAATACTTGATGATTAGTACAGCAGTATTACGATATGAGTATACGAACATATAGGTGCAACCGTTCAGGAATTAGCATACCTCGTACTAGAACAGCGTGCAGACTTGGGATAATGGTAAAGCAAGGAAACATGGTGTACTTGTCGGGAATACCAAACTCACAAATTTCAAGTCAAAACTCGTAGGCACCGTGACGTGAGGGTAGGGGTGGAAAGGAGCGGAGCCGAGCTCGGTTCTTCAAAGCTTGGAAGAAAGGAGACTCGGCTTGATACAATGAATGAGTTAAAAGTGAAGTTTGGCTCGGCTTATTTATAGACTCGAACTAGTTCACGAGCCTAACAATAAATAAACTTTAGAGTAAACAAACAACATTTTAACATATAGAAATAAGCTATGAATCATATTTTTTTCAATAGTTAATCACGACACAGAATAAACAACATAGCTATTAAAGTTAACATTTTTAACAAATAAATAAACCAACAAAAATTTAAAAGTAATCAATATACCAAAATAAGACAATGTATGCTAGTTAAATAAGCCAAACAAGCGGCTCGTGAGTCAGCTCAGGCTCGACTCGTTTTGAAAACGAGCTGAAAAGAAGACTCGGGCTTGACTTATTTAGCTTTTAAGCTGAGCCTTGTGAGCCCGAACCAAGCTCACGAGCCCAAGCTTTATCCACCCCTACGTGAGGGCACTGGTGCGCGCACGGCGCACGCAGGCGCAGATGCGGGGGGAGATTTTGGCACTTTTTGCTAGCGCGCTCGAGCGAATAGGCCGTGCGGGCAGGACAATATTGGGCCATCGGCCTCGAGCCGTGGAGGGCTGCGGCTCTCTGCTGTACCGTGGACCGCAGTTCTCATAGCCTATATGTGTCGTGACATCGTGTAATTTTTTTTATCGTGATTGTGACATCGTGTATTGACTTCAGCCAAGGAAACATAACAATTGTACGAATACGATAAGATCTCGGTACACAGACACCTTAACGGACAACCCCAGTGTACAATACCTACAAGCTAATAAGGTGTGTAGTTTTCAGTTTTGGTGCTCATGTCGGAGACATGCATATATAGTCACACTAATCTGGAGACTTTTTCACTAGTATTTCTTAGAAAACTTTTTAAATCAATTTTTCAAATTTTATAATATGTAATTTATTCGTTTGTGCCCTTTTATAATTATCAACTTGGCCTTGTTCATCATCTCTATCGAACATATGGGGCAGCGGCGGCTTTAGAAATTTTTTGTCGAACGGTCCTACTTAACACTCCAAAATTTCACGACGCCTCAAATTCAATATACATATGTAAAATTTGCTTAAAATATAACATAAATATAGCAATAATATATCATAGCATCGTAAATCAACTAAGTCAATACTATATAGTGGATTGTGATTGTGGAGTGAAGTGGGCTGGTATTTTAAGGGGAAGGGGGTTCGTATGGGTAGGGTGGTCCAAGCCTCACCTAGACCACCTCTAGAACCGCCCTTGATACGAGGAGCTCCTGCTACCTTCGTTTCTTTTAGTAGACCCTGCTTGATTTATATTATTGAAGGATTTCTGCATATTATCTACTTCTTCCATCCTAAAATATAGCAAGTTTTTAGTCCTTAGCATGGCTATTAAAAAAGGAGTAAAAAGACTTATTTGTCTGTTCAGGATGGATGGAGTATATACCCAGACTGGTTAGGTGATAATAAAGATAAAAAGTAGTATAGGAAGTTTAGTGGTAAATGTTACCTTTTAGAAGTGGTAGATTGTTATATTTGGATAAATTTAAAATCTAGAAGCTGTTATATTTTGAGACGGAGTAAGCACTTAATTATAGGGATAATTAAATATTTTAAGAAATAAAGTAAATAAATAGTTTAGAACAAATGGTCTAAGTAATACATTACAATATTTTTTTGATAAAACATATTTTCAAAACATGGTGTAAATAATCTATTTCACTAAACCGACCAATAAGAAAAAAACCCGAGCCTAAATCCTTTACGAATATGACAAAACAGACTATCCATCCCATCCAAGGTACAGAACATAAACATCGACCGTATTCCACCCGAATCCCACTGCCACACGGGAACCAAATCCCAAGGCCCACATCTACCCACACATAGATTCCCAATCCAACCCATCTGGCACGCCAAGCACACCAACACGGGCCCACCACTCCGGAAAACCCCTCCACCCCGTCGCCACAGAAGATCCGCGCCCAGTTCTACGCCATCTATGAACACGCGCGCACACACGCATACTGTACATCCAATAATCTCGCAAATCTCGTTCGCTCGCGACGCCGCAAGATCAGCAAAACCCAGCGAATCCGAGCGCCCACGCATCATCATTATTCCACCCCTCCCTCCTTTCCTTTCCTTGCTTTCCTTTGCTCTCCACTCCACATCGAGAAGAGAAAAAAGATAGCAACACCACCAACAACAAACAGCAGCAGCGAGCGAGCAGAAGAGTCAGGAGGAGCAGCGAATAATAAAGGGGGGTTTTTATTAGGAGTAGTAGCATGATGGAACGAGCGATCCAAATCCTGACAAGTTCGGATCGAGCGGTGGAAGAACAGGTTGGAGTGGCCTCCCGTGTTGCTCCTCCTCCTCTTCTTCCTCTCCCCCGCGGCCTCTTTCCCCTCCCGCACGCACCCTCCTCCTGTTCCTCCCCTCGTTTTGTTGTTGGTGCGGATCGAGGTCTTCGTCGTCGTCGTCATCGGTTCGGGTCTTCGTCGGCCGGTGGGCTATATATCGCGGAAATCGACGACGCGTGGGAGGGGGCGTAGGAGGAGGAGGGATTAGGTTTCGGATTGGAGTTGTTTGTGTGGTGTTTCTATCGTGTTTGCGAGGCGGGGATCGGTGAATCTAGGGTTTCGATTGGTTGATTGGTGGGGATGGATTCGTCGGGTGATGGAGGGGACGAGGGCGTGGGGGCGCCGCCGGCTGGGAAGGAGGAGAGCCCTGGCCCGGCCGCAGCCCCGGCCCCGGCTCCGGCTCCCGCTCCCGCTGGTGGTGGAGGAGGCGCCTCTGGATCCAGCGGGAAGATGAAGCGCGTGATGAAGACGCCCTATCAACTGGAGGTTCTAGAGAGGACTTACACAGGTTCGTGGATGGCCTATGGGGAATTGGGGATTCTGGAAATTTTTGGGGTTATTTCGTGTTTTTTTTGGCGATTTTTCGATCGAAATAGTCTTGAAATTTCTGTGATGATGACTTGGTTTGGTCTGTGTTGCTGCAGAGGATCCGTATCCAAATGAGACGATGAGAGCGGAGCTGTCTGTGAAGTTAGGGCTCACAGACAGGCAGCTTCAGATGTGGTTCTGCCACCGGCGGTTGAAGGACCGCAAGCCACCGCCAAAGCGGCAGCAGCTGGAGGAGGAGGTTCCTGTGCCAGTTATGGCGCCGCCTCCTGTGCTGCCACCACCATTGCCACACAGCGAGCTAACAATGGGTGGTGCTGGGATGTATGGCGAGCCGTTGCTGCCCTCCTCCTCCCGTAGAGGAACTGGCCGGCCATCGGCTGTTCCTAGGATTTCTGCGCCAAAGGTTGCACAGAGATATTATGAGCCACCACAAGTTCTGCTGCCTCCGTTGGCACCAATGCAGCTCACACGAGCTGAACACCGGGTGATTGATTCTGTGGAACGACTGATAGGGGAGCCACTTCGCGACGATGGGCCAGTGCTTGGTATTGAGTTTGATCCGCTCCCTCCCGGTGCATTTGGGGCACCTATTGGTACGTGTATCATACCCATGATGCTTCCATCCCGCACTTAATAAGTGCTGCAATATGAATGTTTTACTTATGTAGAAAGAATCCTTTGCACTGTTCAACATACATGATTATAAAAACCAACATGTTGGTTTATAGTTCATTTTCTGTCATCACCCAGTGTTCCATGGGTAAGCACCGTGGTTACTTACATATCTGAGAATTGTGGCAGATATAAGACTTGCATTTCTACTTTTTTGTGTTTAAGAAAGTGTTAGAAAGTTTTTATAATGATTGCATTGTTTCGGTGTTGATACTGATAATATGTTCATTTGATACTTACAATCTGCTGACTTCATTCTGCTATTTACTTTGCTATATTTTGGAGCAGTTCCAGAGCAACAGAGACAGCCTTTCCGATCTTATGAGGCCAAAATGTTTTCTGGGCATGATACAAAGCACATGAAGGTATGTTACGTTTGCATGAACTAACTGCATTCATGCGGTCCTTTGATAGATTACTTCCAGTAAAGTGTCTATTTATCCATCCTTTTTTGCTGTCATTTATCAGCCTCCACTGGCCATAATAATGTAAATAGTGTAAAAATATTCATGCTGTTGGATGCAACATAAATCTGCAATATCAATCAACGTTAATGTGGTCCAAAGTGAATTAAATAATTAATACGTAAAAAATCTTTAGACTACTGATGTTATATTATAGGTATTTGCCTGTATAGAAATAGTGATAGAAAGAACTAAATCTTATCAAATCTAGTGTCCATTGCATCATATATGTTTTCCTACTCCATGATCGATCACATCACACTTTTAAATACTTCATTGTCCTTATAATTGTTTAAGTCTCCTATTCTGTTCATCTTCAAGTTTAGCTGCATTTGGTATAGTCTTTTATTTCTATAATTATTGACGTATTCAAGCTCTGCTTTTCCCCTTGCAGGCATCTGCATTCTTGCCTAGCATAGACCCTTTTGTTCCTAATACAGTTACTGGGAAGCGGAAGTCCATGACAGGAAATTCTTCCCATCTTGGTTCACGGGCAGTTCAAGAATACCAATTTATTCCTGAACAGTCAAGTGATATATATGAGAGGACAACTCAGTCACGATACTATGATGTTTCAACTGACGCTTCAGATTCAAGGATGTCGACAGGATCACGATTCCTCCATGGTGTTGAAAAGGCACCTGGCTATACATTTCATGGTGAAATATCTAGTTCTAGCCATTTAACTCTACATGGCAGGCCATCAGTTTTTCCATCAGGACCAACAGATTATGAGATAGATCCATCTAATATCAATGCTAGTTCTGCTCCAAATGAAGGCCAGTATGGCATTCCTCAGGTTGCTGGATTTGAAAACTCCCTTGCACCCTCAGATAGGATGGTTTATCATGACGAAGATGCTTATCGAGTGGATAGAAAGCGCAAAGTATGATTTTCACTGACATTATGTATACATATTCATTATTCCATATATGCATTAGTTGTTGATGTGCGATCACTTTCTTAACACTTCAGCATAGTGAGGAAGCGAAGATTGCAAAGGAAGTTGAGGCTCATGAAAAACGAATCAGAAAGGAGCTTGAGAAGCAAGATATGTTGAACAGAAAGGTATTACTTATTCATGTTACAGAGGATCATTCATTTGTTCTTGGTATGAGATTTACATTTTTTCCCCTATGTTTGCAGAGAGAAGAACAGATGCGGAGGGAAATGGAGAGAAACGATCGTGAAAGAAGGAAAGAAGAGGAGAGGTTGTTGCGTGAAAAAGCAGAGGGAAGAAGAGAGGTTCCAAAGGGAACAAAGGCGTGAACACAAGCGAATGGAAAAGTATTTGCTGAAGCAGTCCATAAGAGTGTGTCCTCTAGTTCTAAGACTTTTAGTATGACACGTATAGAGTTTAGATGATTGCTACTATGTAGCTTACAATCTTTTTTATGTACAGGCTGAAAAAATAAGACAAAAGGAGGAGCTTCGTAAGGAGAAAGAAGCCGCAAGACAGAAGGCTGCCAATGAAAGGGCTACAGCACGTAGAATTGCACGGGAGTATATGGAGCTCATGGAAGATGAGCGCCTTGAACTAATGGAACTGGTTTCACGAAGCAAAGGGTTGCCCTCAATGCTTTCTCTTGATAGCGACACGTTGCAGCAGCTTGATTCATTCAGAGGTATGTTCAACACTCCTAGAGTCTTCTAGCCTGTGTACACTGCAAAATTTGTCAGCTTACTTTGTTTTCATTCCAGAAAGAAAATACATTTGCTGATTACATAAGGAACTTTGCCTTTCTCAATTGGGTACATGCAATTGTTATGGCTTTAAATAGGCATTTCATTTTCAAGATGAAAAAAAAAAGTTACATGTTTACAAAAAGAATAAACCATCAACTCGAATTAATGATCTGGTATGTTTCTTTAAAGGATTTTTGTTAGGATTCTCCCTTTATCTGATATAACAGTGGGAAATCTAATGTTACCCCTTCGTGCTTTTATATTTTTGAGTAAAGAATAGTGCTTGGTATTTAAGCCGAAATCAATATACCTCTCTGAACAAAAATTGGAATACCTTTTTAGGTGCTTCCATATTCTCAAATTCAGGATGACAAAAAATAGTATAGGTTATGTAATTATTATTTACAGCCTACTTTGTGCTAGGTCATCAAAATACTTTCTTTGGTTTGATCCCAATAGTGACACAATGGGTGAACTTGTTGTTATGCCTATTTGGTTCACACATGTTACCTAGTTGTATTCATTGACAATTTATTCTTTAAGTGAGTTTTTTAGAACCAAAGGCATGACACCCCAAGGCCCAACTTTTATTAAAAAGAGCCAGCAGAGTTCTTAGCATTTTACAGCGCAGATACAAAAAACTTCACCTCACATGATCACAATACAAACATCTCTAGCTGCAGAATGTAGCGATCTGAAGTTTAGTCTGTCCTTTTGCAGGAATGCTGGGACAATTTCCTAGTGAAATTGTGAGATTGAAGATGCCATTTTCAATAAAACCATGGACAAGCTCCAAGGATAACATTGGAAACCTTTTGATGGTACTTTCTGATTTAATTGTTCAGCATTTTGACCCTTCTCCATTAAATCCTTTTTGTGCAAAAAAGAATTGTTAGAAAATCTACAAAACTATTTTCACATAAAAATGCTACCCTGCATAGATCATCTAGGGGACATTTATAAAGAAAACTGAAGTAATAAAGGCCACCTATTTTTCCCCTCTACTATTAACATGCCCATGCATTGCAATGGGCCCATACCATTGGGAATGGGCTGCACGGTCCGTATTACTAGGGATGGGCTAGGAGTTTCTTTCGGTTTTTTTCTCTTGCACTGTGCGTGGGGTGGGAGGAGAGGACGGAACGAGGACGACTTTGCTTTTATAGTAGTAGAGACAAGTTTAGCTCGTTGTGTTATTCTTAATACCACATTTATTTCCTTTGGAAATTAATCTTAGTGAGTGATCATGTATCAATAGGTGATCTTCTGTACTAGATCTGCTACACATGTTCGTTACATATATAGTCTACCATTTCTGTTTTCCTGTCAAAGGATGAACTTTCACGTTATGAATTTTCTTCTATTCGAAGTGCATTATATGCTAGAAGTCTATAGAGTTATTGTAACAGTATCTTTTTTTAATGATATCCAGTGTGGAAGTTCTTTATTACCTTTGCAGATGTTCTTGGGATTCCATCATTCACACTTGATGAGTTTGTGCAGTCTCTTCATGATTATGTAAGTTAGTTGCCCATTCCATCATGCTAAAACTGAATCGTGATATGTTGCAATATGCAAACACGAATATGTGATTTGATGACATGGTGTTGCTTCTCTGTTTTCTCCTAGTAACATGAATAAGAACCACACCATGAATATGAGCCTGTATACTGATATTGGTAGTTTGTGTTGTTATTTCCAGTATTCTATGTTTTGACATCTGTACATGATATTCTGTGTTCTCTGAGCCTGTATATCCAACTCATTTATACCAAAATATGCTAAGGAGTAATGCCATAACTGGCATTTGACTCTTGGTACATTATAGCATGAGCATTTAACTTTTGGTACATGATAATATGTTTCTTTCTCACTTTCAAAGTTTTTAGCTGCTTGTTATAATTGATTATATATGCCTATCTATATTCATTTATAGGATTCAAGGTTGTTGGGAGAATTGCATGTTGCTCTGCTGAAATCCATAATAAAAGATATTGAGGATGTTGCACGGACTCCTTCAGTTGCTTCAGGGGTGACTGCTAATCCTGGAGGTGGTCATCCACAAATTGTCGAAGGGGTGTGTGTGCAGATCTTTGCTGAAACATTGAGCTTCTTCTATTCAAATTCAGTACTCCCTCCATTTTTTAATATATGATGTTGGTTAGTTCAATTTCCAATGTCAAACCAAAAAAATGGAGGGAGTATATTCTATGCTATTTATATTTTTCTAAAACATTCATGGTCTCTTGTTGCCAGGCATATGATTGGGGCTTCAACATACTTGCTTGGCAGCGACACTTGAATTTTCTTACATGGCCTGAAATATTGCGCCAATTTGGTTTATCTGCTGGTTTTGGACCTCAGTTAAAGAAAAGGAATGCTGAAAATGTCAATAACCACGATGATAATGAGGTATTTGTCCATTAAAAGTTTCCACTGCATATGGATTTAGAACAGTTTAGGCCTGATAGTTGCATGATTGTAGTAAATTTGTTGTCCTGTATCGATATCTGTGGTTTTTTTTGGCACCTGAGCAATTTGGATTCAGAGTGAACACCTATCCATTTACTCTCATTTTTAGCTGAGTAGAATCCTGAGGTACAATTGTATTTATGCTTTGATGACAAATTCAAAAATAGAAGAAAGCTATCGATATCACAGTCCTATGATCTTGTTAGACTATTTTGATCTTGGTCCTTCGAGGATGTTAGTTAGGAATTACAATATAAAATAACAGCACAATCCTAAATATTTGGAGTCATAGTTCTTGAGGCGTGCCCTATGTTACTATGGTAGGATCTTGGTCCTACCAACAAGAGACTATCCTATCTTATTTTAACTGATCGTGGTCCTTGAATGGAAGTATAATTGGAGAAGCTTTTCTAATATGCATATCTGAAGCAAAATAGCAGATTATCCTTAACTTCACACTTCTATTCTTTCTTTATGGCAACAAAGAAAAATATTCACAACGCTTCAACAACCCTGAACAATTCAATGTGAAATTTGTAAACAGGGTCGTAATGGTGAGGATGTTATTTCCATACTGAGAAGCGGCTCAGCAGCTGTAAATGCTGCTGCTAAAATGAAAGAAAGAGGCTACACTAATCGTCGCAGGTCTCGACACCGTCTGACACCTGGAACTGTAAAGTTTGCTGCGTTCCATGTGTTGTCACTTGAAGGGAGCAAAGGTCTTACGATACTGGAAGTTGCAGAAAAAATCCAGGTATTTCCATATCCAAAAAATGTGCTTAACTGTGACCTGTTGCAATCTTATTGATTTGCTTATTGTCTCTTCAGAAATCTGGACTAAGAGACCTTACAACAAGCAAGACACCTGAGGCATCTATATCTGCTGCACTGTCAAGGGATTCAAAGCTTTTTGAAAGAACTGCACCTTCAACATACTGTGTTAAAGCTCCATACAGAAAAAAGATCCAGCTATCAGAGGCTGTGTTGGCGGCAGCGCGTGAAAAAATAAGGGTGTTTCAGAACACTATTTCTGAGTGTGAAGAAGTGGAGAAGGATGTGGATGATGCTGAGAGGGATGAGGATTCTGAGTGTGATGATGCTGATGATGATCCTGATGGTGATGAAGTGAATATTGAGGAAAAGGATGTCAAGGCTCCCCTGGTTAAAGCAGAAGATGGTGGTGTGCCAACTGCAGTTGGTGGCATAAACAAGGAAACAAATAGTGTAGTCAACGCATTAACGCCACCACTTATCCACACTAAATCTCCTGAGAGTAGCTCATTGCGCACTCTGGACAAGTCTGGACAAGTCCATACTAGAAGTGATCTACCAGCTGAAATCTCATCAGATTATCATGAAGTAGCTGCCGACAGCGCTCAAGACGCAGAGATTGACGAAAGTAACCAGGGGGAATCCTGGGTACAGGGGCTAGCTGAAGGTGACTACTGTGATCTCAGTGTTGAAGAACGCCTCACTGCATTGGTTGCACTGATTGGTGTTGCCACTGAAGGAAATTCTATACGTGCTGTCCTTGAGGTAATTATCTTGCATAATCTTGATATCTGGTCAATTTCCCATCATCTGAACCAAGGATCTTTGCAGGAACGCCTGGAGGCAGCAAGTGCTTTGAAAAAGCAAATGTGGGCAGAAGCACAACTTGATAAAAGACGTTCAAGGGAAGAATTTTCTAGTAAAATGCAATATGATTCTGGTATGGGTTTAAAGGCCGATGTAGACCAACAAAATACTCTTGCCGAAAGTACTCTTACACCAGTGCATAACCTTGTTAAAGACAACGATGGAAATGGCAGCTCAGTAAACAATGAGTTGCCTGTTGATCAGCAGAGTCAGCCTAATGCTGGCAACATAGTTCACGAGAGGAATGGTGTAAGGCAGGAAGTTAGTGCTAATCCAGAAAATTTGTCTGGTCAACAATATGTTACATCTGAGAAAACAAGGTCTCAGTTGAAATCATATATAGGCCACAAAGCAGAACAGCTTCATGTATACAGATCGCTACCCCTCGGGCAAGATCGGAGACGAAACCGGTACTGGCAGTTTTCAGCTTCTGCATCCCCCAATGACCCTGGTTCTGGAAGGATCTTTTTTGAATCTAGAGATGGATATTGGAGGTTGCTCGACTCAGTTGAGGTATTTTTATTTCCTTTATCTCATAGCTAATATCCACAATACAAATTCTACAGTTAGCACAGATTCAGCTGGTGAAATTTATGTTTCAATATGCTGATTAGTTGCTTTGTTTTATGTAATTTATGTGTCCCTTTTGTATATGAGCTATCCTTAAATTAGGACGCTAGATCAGCTTTTTACCTGTGTGTAGATAAAGAGAGATTGTACATACCACTGGAGGATGTCAGGGTTGTAATAGTAAAGTGGAATTATTCCGAGGTCTTGGAAGTTGGAATTAATTCTATCCAAATGCTTAGATGGTAGTTCTCACCGTCCCATGCTTCTATTTTTAGGCTTGCTTTGATTTATCTAAAGGATAGGGACATATCATGTTGAGCACAACTTCTGGGTTACATCAATTAAGTCATGATCCAGTGTTTTAGCTGGTGTAGTAAGTAGTACTAGTTTGTATGCATTTGCTTTGAATCAACCGAAGATTAGACATTTCTAACTTCTCTCTTGGACGGTTCCTAGTGGAGTGCTGATTGAAGGTTATTTTGTGGTGTTCTGGGCTGGTGCTAGTCCAGATGTGCTGCCACAGTATGCAACCTGGAACTGATAACAGCAACTGAACACTTCCCAGTACTAGTAGAAAACCTAGATGCTACATGCAGGAATGGTTATGTACTCTATGTAGAGTATTCCTTTGTTATATTTATCTAAGGACCAGCTTTTGATGTTAGTATATTATCCCTTGTTCGAGTACTTTCTGGGTCCCTGATAATTTCAGTGTTATGCCTAACTAAATGCAGGCTTTTGATGCGTTAGTATCTTCCCTTGATACTCGTGGCATCCGGGAGTCGCATCTTCATTCAATGTTACAAAGCATTGAACCAACCTTCAAGGAAGCTGTTGGGATGAAAAAGTCTGCTAGTGTAGAACCGTCAGCTGGAAGGGTTTTGAAAAATGGAACTAGTGAGATCATAAGTCCAAATCATAGTAATGAGTTTGGAAGTCCATCCAGTACCCTTTCTGGTGTTGCATCTGATAGTGCTATGGCATATTCAGATTCCTTCAGGATAGAACTTGGGCGTAATGATGTTGAGAAGACTGCAATTTCAAAAAGGGCACATCTCTTTATAAAGTGGGTGTGGAAAGAGTGCAACAATCACCAATCGACATGTGCCATGAAACATGGAAAGAAACGGTGCTCTGAGCTGATACAATGTTGTGCTTGCTGCTATCAGATTTACTTAGCTGAAGAAACACACTGTGCTTCTTGCCACAAGACATTCAAATCCATTCACAATATCTCAGAACACTTGTCACAGTGTGAAGAGAAACAAAGAACAGATCCTAATTGGAAGATGCAAATTTCAGACAATTCTGTTGCCGTAGGATTGAGATTGCTAAAGCTGTTTTTAGCTAGCGTTGAGGTCAAGTAACATATTTCTGATCAGTGGCCTTTTCTTGCTATTTTGTTGACTGCAAGTAGTGAGCCTGTCTGACTTGTTAGCATTGTGTTTTACAGGCTTCAGTTCCAGCTGAAGCTCTCGAGCCATTCTGGACGGATATTTATCGAAAATCTTGGGGTGTGAAGTTGTATTCAACATCGTCTACAGAAGAAGTCTTTGAGGTATGCACATCTTTACCTTCTCTTTCTTTGATACATCCAGAAGTTCCTTTTGCTTTGAAGACATCTACTACATTGAGTTCTACTGTATTTGTAACAGCAGGCTAAAAGAGTACCATGCTAGACATAAGTTGCATTGGTCCATTGGGGCTTCACTTGGGACCCCATAAGCTGTGTTTGCTGTGTAGGATATTATTGACAAGAGAACTCTTTGGCAATGATAACTTGATACTTCACGTATATGAAATTATTTCACTCAATAATTTGTGTTTACTGTGCTGGTGTTTTAGCTGTCATGATAGAGATGTCCCTGAAAGACCGAGTCAATTGGTCCTGTTTGGACTCTTTAGGAAGTGTTGGTAATTTAATAGCATCCTTTTTGTGTATATGTGGCTATATCAGCCTCTGAATTGTGCTTTGCCATGCTTTGCCAGATGCTAACCATTCTGGAAGGTGCAATAAGACGGGATTTCTTGTCATCTGACTTTGAGACAACAACTGAGTTGCTTAATTCAAACACACAAGATTTGACTTCTCAGAATATTGTTGCACGTTCTGGATCTGTTCCTGTACTTCCATGGGTTCCTGAAACTACCGCTGCTGTTGCATTGAGATTATTAGACCTGGATTCTGCCATCTCATACACACTCCATCAGAAGGTGGGATCAAACAAGGAGTGGGGGGCTGGAGAGTTCATGGTGAGTCTTGTTTCTTATGATCATTCACATTTTTACTCAAGGAGAATGGTGGTATCTTTTGATAAAATAAATAAAAGTAACGTAAAATACTGAGGTTCTTTCATTCATATTGATTTGACAAGCCACACGGTTTGTTCTTTCTGAATCACACCCTTATCTAGCTGCCCATTTGTGTAACTGTGTTGATACTTCTGTGCAGAAGCTTCCACCAAGATATACTCCTGCTAAGACAAAACAAGAAACGGAACCTCTGGGAACTAGTGGTTTTGATCGACAAGATGCGTGGCTGACTCCAAGCAATGGCCGGAGAGGCCGTGGACGCGGCGGTCGAGGAGGTAGCAGGGGAGGTAGATCCAGAAGTCGTGATGGCAAGGTCCCAAGAGGTATTGGCAGCTCTTCCAAGATTGAGTTCAGAGGTTACAGTGACAGTGGCGTGTCATCTGAGAAAGCTCCACGAAAGTATGCGCGTGGAGGGCGTAACCGCGGACGTGGGCGTGGGCTTAGAACTGTTCGGCCTCGACAGCCATCAGATATTGGAGCCAGATCAATTCCAAAATCAAACTTGTTGGGCAGCTTTAGCATGCTAAGGAATGCAAAGCCTGCAACAACCGTCGAGTCGCCGCAGAGCTCTGGTGCAGAAGAATGGGGCTTGGAGAGAAGGCCATATGTCAAGGATTCCGAGGACAATTCAGCTTCTCAATCAGATGAATCAAGTGAGGAAAATAGTGAACCCATGAACGAGGAGTACGATGAGCAGCTTCAAGGTTATTCTAGGGACAATTCTGGGTCCAGTCCTCTTCAGATGATGGATGACGGGAGTGACGATAATGATGAAGATGCCGAACGAGACGAGGGTGAGGAAGATGGGGAGGAGTATGATGCAGAACAGCATGTTGACGAAGACAACGACGATGCTGAGATGGGCGAGGATGACGTCGAGGACAATGACGATGGTGGTGGTGGAGCGGAGAACGGCGACGAGGATGAAGACGGTACATCTTATTCTTCCGAGTATAGCGAATAACGGAATAAAATGAGTCAGGCCGTTTCAGGGTCACGTGGCGGCTAGGTGATGGTACGGTTTAGATCTGGTTCTTGGAGCTCAAAGGGATGTTCAGCCGTAGTAGAGGATTATCGGTTTTTTTGTAGAAGTGTATTTGTAATTTACCAACCTGCAGGATGTATACGGTACATTGAATATCGGAAATCATTCCCGTTCAAAAGCTATTTAGCATCAGAATTTTTTTATTTTTATATTTTTTTAATAAAATATTTACAAAAGTATATCTTTATTTTAAAAATTTACAAAAATATACATCCAACGCCCTCTGGGATTTCAAACGCCTGCAAAACGATTTTTGAAAAATCGTCCTCCCAGAGGGCTGTAGGGGTATATTTTTGTAAATTTTTAAAACAAAAATATACTTTTATAAATATTTTATTAAATAAATATAAAAATAAAAAAAATTCTTTAGCATCATATGGCAAGAAAAGTTAAGCCCGTTAACATCCCACCAACGTTATAAGCAGGGCCAATGACAGTAAAGGCACATATGACAAAAGGCCCTTCGACAGATAACTCTAGCGTCCTACAAACGGCCCAATTACGTTAAATGGCCCTAAGATGGCCGAACAACGTCAGAGAAGGTCCAATGAGTTGTGTAGGCCCACTAATGGCCATAAAGGCCCATAGAACGTCTGTATATTCCCACGAAGGGCCCACTAACGTCTCAGTAAAGGCCGACGAACGGCCGATAGTCTCGTAAAACCCTTGACAGCCCAATAAGGTCGAATACTAATATGCACGGCCCACACACAGCCAAATATCGTCGTGCAGAGGCCCATAAACGGCCCAATAACGCCGTATTACCTTTTCTCGTGTGCTTTGTGTATTGGGCCTGCTGCCATTACCCTCAAGCAGCCAATTTTAACTTATTTCGGGATGAAAAACCCTAATCAATCCATCTCAAGCTGGCGGGTTGCCTGCCAGCTGATTGGGCCACCTGTCCCGTGTGATGTCATAGACAAATCCTAAATTAATGCGAGACAAAAGAAGAGATGAAAAAACAAATAGACTCCCGGCGGAGCAATTCAAAAGGTTTTAAGCACTACATCTAGATTCTAGAAGCTTCCAAGTATCTACTGATCCCTCTTATTAGGGCTGAAAACGGTCGGTAAAATTTTCGAACCGATCGACGTCATTTTCTAGATTTTACCGATCGTTTTCCTTTTTTTCGATACTGGTCGAAAATGATTCGGAAAACGGTATCGGGGTCTCGAAAACGGTATCGAAAATGATTTCAGTAGTTTACCGACCGTTTCCAAAGTTTACCATATTTATTCAAAAATTTACCGATAGTACCGATTCTGAAATTTATTCGGAAATTTACCTAGAAGGCTCAAAAGTCTGAACTACCCCTCACCTCATCCGCTCAGAGCTCAGTCTCAGCCTCACACCACGAAATCGTGCCTCAGCCGCTGAATCCGCCGCCGCCCTCCCGTCCGTCGCCCCGTCGGCCTCTGCCGCCGCCCAGTGCCCCACCCCGCCGGCCCAGGCGCCCAGCCTCACTTTCGTCCGCCAGGCACCGGCCTCCGCCACCACCCTCCCATCCGCCGCCCTCCCGTCTGCCGCCCTACCCCCTCGACCTGCCTACCCGGTGCCCCCACTGCTCTGCCTGCCCGGCGCCCCCTCGGCCTCCATGGACCGGTTGTAGGCTGCTCTACCGCCGTGCACCCGGCCTCCTCCGTGGTTCGGTCGCCGCACTGCCAGCCACCCAATGCCCATGGACGATGAGGATAGCCGTGCTCTTATTATAGGGGATGCATCCACACTTCCATCTTCAAGTTAAGGTATGTCACTTGTCCTCTATTTCCTGCTTCTCTTTTATGAGGATAGTAGTTTGCATGCAATAAACCACTAACAAACCTATATTGAATCACATCTGTTATTGAATCATTATAGGATATTTGAGGTCTGAGAGCGAAAGTGTGTGCCAGAGTCTTGGTATTGGCGTTTCAGGATCAACGGCAACACCTGCACAAGGGCAAGTAGGTGATGCTAATGATCTGGTTATAGTAGCGGACCAGGAGCAAGAGCAACAACCTCCTACCAATAAACAGAAAAAGCAGACAAGTGATATATGACAACACTTCACAAAAGTCATTGAAACAATGTAAGTGGATGGTCAGAGTTATGAGCAAGTGTGGACAAAATGTGAGTTCTCAAATTACAGAAACAAATATAGAGCTGAGAGCACAAAAGGAACAACTGGGTTGTGGAGCCATTTGAGATCAGCACATGGTGTGGTGAAGGGTCAGCAGCAGCTCCAAGTTAGTAAGAGTCATGGTAAAAGTGTTTCTTATGTTGAACCATTCAGATATAATCCAGAAGTTAGCATTAAAAAATTTTATGAAGCCATTGTCATGCATGAGTACCCTTTTGCGATGGCGGAGCATGAATACTTTGTTGATTTTGTTAAGTCCATGCGCCCTAACTTACCACTTAAGTCTCGTGTCACAACAAGAAAAGAAATTATGAACGTATATTTGCAATAAAAAGACAAGTTGTATGCTGAATTGAAAAATATTGCATATCGTTTTAGTGCAACCATGGATATGTAGACGTCTAGTCAAAAGATTTCTACTTATTTTTCAGATTCTAAGGCTCCTCCCTTAATTGTTGGAGATCTGGAGATTCTTGATATTATAAGGGAGCAATTGATCAATGATGACATAGAAGAAGTAGCGTGAAGTGATTAAAACAAGATGATGAATGATTGTTTTGTGTGTTTCATGATATTTACTATTATATTCATTTGTCATTTGTGTTGGTATATTGGTTTTGGACATTGTCATATTGTTATCTTATATGTTGTCATGTTGGATAATTGTTGACATTGTTTTCTGTGATGCATGATTATTATATGACATCGCTATTATTATGTTTAGTGATTTTGTAAGTTACTCTAGATATCATATGTAAGAGATATCATATGTGAGGTAAAGTTATTTCCGATTTGAATTCATAGATGTCCGATCGATATCGATGAATTTCCGACCGAGCAACTCCGTTTTCGAATTTTTCGAAGTCGTTTTCATTTCCGATATTATCGTTTTCGATTCCAATTCCAAATACAAAATATAAAAATAAAAATAATTTAAAGATTTTTCTGATCATTTTCAGCCCTCTCTTATCTTACTGATCCAGCTGCCAAGGACTAGTGCCACCGAAGAGAAAAAAGAGGAGCCACGCCGCGGCTCTTGCCTCAGCTCCGCTGTGTTATTCTCTGCCATGGGCCCAAGCTTGCAGTGCCCGACTGCCCGGTGTTGGTGCCTTCACCAGAGCCGAGCTCTCACCAATGGAGCCAACCCGCGCCGTCGAATAAACTCGTTATATATATGCTGCAGAGGGCAGCTCCGGTGATGCGGCAACCCCGCAGCCACCACAGCTGAGCAGCGTCCAACACAACATTGGCTAGCTCTTGCCCGGCCGCCGTAACTCGAGCTTTGCCGTGCGGACACCAGCTCGCGCTCACACAAGCAGAGAAGCAGTGCGCGCAGGTTGAGAAAGAAAGACGAAGTGAAGGGGAGAGGGATTGAACCCAGACTCCTGCATGCAAAGAGGAAAATTAGAGGGATAGATGTGAAGTCGTGAAGATAACAAGATAAGACTTTGTAGCCTGTACCTGTGGCCTGTGGGAGAGTGAAAAGATAAGGCCATGCGAAGAGAGAGAGAGAGATAGAGAGTAGATCAGTAGACGCACGAAAATAAAAATGTAAATTGGTGAGTCTATTGTAGTTTGCAGGACATTTAGAGGAGGTTTTCTAGATTTCTTGGAAGTCTTGGATGTTAAATCGGGATTAAAACCCATTATTATAACATAAGAATTTTATGATTTTTATATAATTTTCATAGAAATCCTTAAAATCTCCCATATTATTAATGAGTTATAAAAAATATGTACAGAGGAACAATAAATCAATAATTTTGCTATGGCATGGAACAACAAATTCTTTTGCTATGAAATGGGAATATCAAGTTGACTAAATCTACTGTGCCATGAACATAGCAAATACTATAATTTAATTATTAAATGGGGAACTTTTTTATGCATATAACATGAAACCAAATACTCCTACATAATATTCCATTTGTCAAAGTTAAACTGTCGCCAACCAAATAACACATCAATAAACATATAATACAAATCCTGTTTTTAGTTTGTTCTCCAACCTATTACAAACACAAGATGTCTGCACAAGTGTGAAATTTCTTTTACATTTTAAAGAGACTACTACTTTCTAAATGTGTAGTAAATAGTATATAAAGGGTTTAGTCCAGTAAGCACGTCAACACGCGTACGTATTTTCTAGTCAAATTCTAAACAGTCCTAACTTTAAAGTATATAAATTCTAAAAAAATATCAACGGACGTACATATTTTCTAGTCGAATTCTAAACCGTCCCAATTTTAAAGTATGGAAATTCTGAACAAAAACAAAGACTAGTTCAAAACGAAAATTTGGAGTTTTAGACCCAGCCGCAAGCGGGACAGCTGTCGTGTCGACGGAATATTTCCTACCCAACGAGCATACTACGCGTCCGTCTCACGTGCTCCGAGATAGCGCGCGCGCCCTCCAGGATGTTCTGGAAGCTTCCACACCCATCTCCACACTCCTCTGCTCTTCCCATACCCCCTCCCTCTCCAGACTCTTCTCTCTCCGCTCTTTTCTCCTCCCCGCCCCGTGCCAAACCACACCACCACAACGACGGACACACGAAGCGCTAGCGCAAGCTGCTCGCCGGCGATAGCCAAGAACGCAGCCACACCGAAAGAGGCAGAACAGATCGAGTAAGGTTTAGCCATGGGGCTGGATTACTACAAGATCCTGGGCGTGGACAAGGCCGCCACCGACGACGACCTCAAGAAGGCGTACCGCAAGCTCGCCATGAAGTGGCACCCTGACAAGAATCCCAACAACAAGAAGGAGGCGGAGAACAAGTTCAAGCAGATCTCCGAGGCATACGAGGTAAGCAGCCAGACAGAGATCTGAACCGTGATTAGATTCGTTTTGCCGAATTGTGCAATGTCGTGACGCGTCCATGGTGTTTGGTGTCGTGTCGGCGTAGGTGCTGAGCGACCCGCAGAAGCGAGCGGTGTACGACCAGTACGGCGAGGAGGGGCTCAAGGGGCAGGTCCCGCCGCCAGGCGCCGGCGGCGCGGGCCCGGGAGGCGCGACGTTCTTCTCGACCGGCGGCGACGGGCCGAACGTGTTCCGGTTCAACCCGCGCAACGCGGAGGACATCTTTGCGGAGTTCTTCGGCTCGTCCAGCCCGTTCGGCGGCATGGGCGGTGGCATGGGCGGCGGCATGGGGGGAGGGCCCGGGATGCGGACGGGCGGCACGCGGTTCTCGTCGTCGATCTTCGGGGACGACATCTTCGGCTCGGCGTTCGGCGGCGGCGCCGATGGGCACCACGGGATGCACGCCGGCGCCGGGAGGGCGTTGAAGGCGCCGGCGATCGAGAGGAAGCTGCCGTGCAGCCTGGAGGAGCTCTACAAGGGGACCACCAAGAAGATGAAGATTTCCAGAGAAATTGCTGACGCTAGTGGGTAAGTCTCTCTTCCTTTGCTTCACAAATCACAATTATGCCTTGGCACTAGCAATTTGTTAGTTCTAAGTACTGCAGCACTTGCTTCTGTCAGATTGGAATATGAGACAGATGCTTAAAACTGTTTTAATTTGCTTTAATGCGCACCGATTAGTAGTTGATAGGGATACCTCCATTAGCCCATTTGTTCCATGTAGCAGAGCTGACACTTCACAAATCACAATTATGTCTTAGCATTAGTGAATTGTTAGTACTTTCATTAGTGCCGTAGCACCTGCTTGTGCGATAGATGCTTCAAACTGTTTTAATTTGTTTTTAGTACAATGATTAGTGGTTAATAAGGATATTTCATCCAATTAATATTTTAACTTGTTCATACTTCAGACATTCTCCAAACTAGTTGGTTAGGCACATTCTTTTTTAATTAATGGCTTAATGCGCATGCTTTTCGGGCCCCCTAAACGGTGCTATTTTCGCAAAAACTCTGTATATGAAGTTTTTAGAAAACTGTTTCAATTTCATAATAGTTAATAAATTCATTTGTATATATGAAATTTTTAGAAAACTTTCAATTTCATAATAGTTAATAAATTCATTTGTATCCTCAAATAGTTATCACAAAATCATTCAGCTATTTAGAAAATAGAACATGCTGGGCTGATCGACACTTCCTTTTGCATTCCATGTAGCAGAGCTGTTACTTCTTTTTGCAGTTGGTACTGTGTACTGAATGCTGCTTATTGTGACTCTGCAGGAAGACAATTCCGGTGGAGGAGATTCTTACCATCGATGTGAAGCCCGGTTGGAAGAAGGGCACCAAGATCACCTTCCCGGAGAAAGGAAACGAGCAGCCGAACGTGATCCCGGCCGACCTCGTCTTCATCATCGACGAGAAGCCACACCCGGTGTTCACCCGAGACGGCAACGACCTCGTTGTGACGCAGAAGATACCGCTCACGGAGGCCCTGACCGGCTACACCGTCCACCTCACGACGCTCGACGGCCGTAGCCTGACGATCCCGATCAGCTCCGTCATCCACCCGGGCTATGTGGAGGTTGTCCGTGGCGAGGGCATGCCCATCCCCAAGGACCCGTCCAAGAAGGGCAACCTTAGGGTCAAGTTCGACATCAAGTTCCCGTCGAGGCTCACCGCCGACCAGAAGTCCGGCGTGAAGCGGCTGCTGGGACAGTAGAGCAAGTGCACCGATGTATCAGCCTTTTTTGTGTGCGTCCGTTGAACTGAAGATCCTGCAGCCGCGACGAGTTCGTTGAGAGCATTTTCAGATCATGTGCTACGCTGCAAGGCAATGCGGCCTTCGATGTGTGAGAAACTGGGAACTAGTAGAACGTTATACGGCTTTTGCGGTGCATAGAGGATTCCTTGTACAATCTTTCAGGTTGGGAGTCTTATTCACATTGCTTGCAGTAAAAACTAGAAAGCCTAGGTGTAGATGTTATTGTACCTATTGCACGAATTTTAATGGTACAAAATGCTGAAATGGAGTGGAAGTTGCGAGCCAGGGTGCGTTTTGGGGTGAAATTAGTGTTATAAAACCAGTATCAATTCGGTAGCCAGATAGATTAAGTTCGACGACAATACGGAAGAATCGTAGGAGATCTAAGTTCGACGACAATACGGAAGAACATTGTAGGAGATTCTCTGTGTTCCCTTGTATGTGTTACGAACCTACATCTCTGGGTTTCCTCGTATATGTTACAGCTGCGGTGCGGTTCTAACAGATGGTGAGTATATTTCTATCCGAAATATCTATAACAACTTCAAAGTAGCTTTAACTCTATATACATATTCCATATAAAGACTAGGAGTGAGATATGAATGGGTTATGCCTCCTCGGCCTATCCTGAATAGAAGTCCATGGCTTATCTTTGTCTTGTTTGTTCGGGTTTGACTCAGGCTGGCTGTTACCCTCTTCTTCTTTTTTTTGAGAATTTTAGTTTCATTTTCCACTCCCAAACTATTAAAAGGTCTATTTTACTCTCTATGATATTTCTCTTTTTTTTCTCGATATATAAGTCGTATTTCACACTGAAATTTAATAGGATGTATTATAAATTACGTCTCAATATTTTTTTACCATTGTTTATATGTGTTTGAACCACCTAATATTGATTTAAATATTAGGATTTTAAAGTTTAAGCAAACAATCATTAAAAAATTAAAAATATTTTTAAACTTCAATAACGGTGTCATTTGTGGCTTTAAAAAAATCATCTTAAATTCGACTTGTATATAATAAAATAAAAATAAGAAATATTATTTACTAAATAAGAAATATTATTAACGAGTAAAGTAAACATAGTTTAGGGTACAATTAAAATGAGCCAAATATAGTTTAGGGGTAGTTCGAGGGGTAAAATAGAAAAAATTTTAATCGGGCTCGCTGTTACGTTGAAACTAAATAACCAATGCTGGTCACACTCGTCTGGTCGCCCCGATGTGCCATGGCCATCAGAACCCCACGACACCACCACGCCAAACCCGAGCCTCCCCGCTGTTGCCGACACACGAACCCCAGCCCGGTAGGCCGACCATGCGCCGACCGCTAGCCGCTCCACACATGCGCCTCACGCGGTCACGCCCAGCTCGCGCGCCCCGTCTTCGCCGCCTCGGCCACGGTCTCACGGTCACCGACGCAGAATTTACCCACTCCCACACCACACGGTAACACATGACCCGTGCTTTTGGCGCAAAGCCAACGCCGCCGCGGCGCCGTTGCCATCCGGGGTCCGGGACACCACCAATCCAACCACACAGCGGTCGGCTCGTCAACCGCGGCGTGATTTCGGTTTCACGGCGGGTGGCTTGGGGTAAAATAAAACCATCAAAAAGAACACGGGAGGCAGAGGCGGCAGCCACCGGCTGGTGGTGAGCCGATGACGCGGCGGGGGACGGCGACCTGGTGCCGAAGAATAAAAAAAAAAGCCGTGGTACCTAGCTCCATTCCTCACTCCTCCCGCATGCCGCATCTCCCCTCCCGATAAGACACGCGGAGAGAAGCTGCTCCTCCTCCTCGTCTTCCTCCACTTCAGTTCAGCTCCTCTCCTCGCCGAGGACTCCGCCGAGCTCCAGCTCCAGCTACAATCGCCGCGTCGCGGGGGTCGCCGGGCTGATCGCGTGGAGTCGAGGAGAGGAGCGGCTCCGCGCACCGCGAGGAGGTGAGGTGAGGAGGAGCTGCAGCGGCGAGCCTTGTCTACCCGCGCCGAAGCAATGGACTCGGAGCACTGGATCTCGCGCCTGGCCGCCGCCAAGCGGTTCTACACGGCACAGCTCGGCCACGGCGGTGCGGCTACCACGCTCTCCTCAGATGATTTCTCTCCCTTGCTATGCTCTCCTCGCACGGTGCGGGATTGTTTCATGGGGGTTTCTGATTTGTTGGTTGGGGCCTTGGTTTGCTGGGTGCAGATCGGGCGGGGATGGAGGAGATGGATATGGACGAGGAGGTGAGGCCGGAGTTCGCGTGCCCCTACTGCTACGAGGACCACGACGTCGCCTCTCTCTGCGCGCACATGGAGGAGGAGCACCCCTTTGAGCCCCATGCGGCGGTGAGTGCCCTGCCAAAGTTCCTCGTTAATCTGCTTTTGGAGATGACAAGGGAAGATGAAGTTGTTGTTCGGTTGACCTGGAGAACGAGCTCAGCTAGTACATATTACTAGCCAAGGTGGTCGATTAGAGGTGGAAAGTTTGAGGTGTTGACCTGTAGAGCTATGCAATTTTAGTTGGATCTCTTGTCTTGGGCATCAGTAGTAGTAATAAGTCTATAATTTTGCATAGAGCCATGGCCAGATTTGGGGTGTGCAAAACTAGGTATTTGGAGAAACAAAACAAGGTGGAAACTTTGGCACTCATTACTGTTATAAGCATATGCTAACTTATATCAGCAATCAGCTTTCCAAAGATAAATTTCGCTTGCCGCGGTTTTGGGGATCAGCCACTTCTAGCTTGTCTGAAGTTCATGTGCTCAACAGTTCGCTTTAGTTAAACCTGGAGTGAAACTGTGAAAAAGGAACTATGGCTCTTGCAGTCTTGTGCGGCTGCTTTGCGTTAGGAGTGCAGTTTGTTTACTTAACTTTGATTGAATACTTATAGATAAGTTAAATTTTGCTTGCCTCAGTTTTGGGGATCAGCCACTTCTAGCTTGTCTGAACTTCATCTGTTTAACAATTCGCTTTACTTTAAAGCTTGAGCATGCAGTATTTCTGTGCAGCTTCTTTGCGTCAGGAGTAAAAGCAGATTAGCTTGTTTATTTGAGACAAAGGATCAAGAGAAATCAAACTGGGTGATTTGGAGACACAAAAAAGAGCAATAGATAGACTGCTGCATAGGGATCATGGACAAATGTCTCTTTTTCCTTTTCCTCAACTAAATTAGCCTTGTGTTTACCTGTTTTACTGCAAGCTTTGTACATGGCTGAATTTTCATTGTAATAGTCCAAATAACAGTTTGTCATCTCGTTCTGATGGTTTCTTTCCTTCATTTCAGCCTTGCCCTATCTGTTCTGATAAGATTGCAAAAGATATGCTTAATCATATCACTGTGCAACATGGGTACTTGTTCAAGGTACTTCCGCTCTCCTATCTGTATATTTATCCAATACCTACTCAATCAATCAGTCCACGCAATACATGCTGTTCATGACAGCTGATGCATAAAAAGGTTCTTGTTGAGTTTTGAGAGGCCATCGTATGAGGTTTGCTAACTCTGTCACCTGCAGAATCGTCGCAGGTTGCGCAGATTCGTTATTCCAGGCAGCCAAGCCCTATCTTTGCTGAGTCGAGATCTACGTGAAGCCCATTTGCAGGTGCTTCTGGGAGGTGGGGGACATAGGTCAAGCAACAGCAACACAACTAATATTTCAGCTGATCCTCTTCTGTCATCATTCGGCCTTAGCTTTCCAACATCAGACGCAGAGGAAACATCGAAACCACCTATTTCCATTCCAGAGGATGCATCCCTGGTGAAAGAGGCACCTGCTCAGCCGTGGGATTCAAGGTTTGTGATTTTGCCATGCTAGATAGAACACTTGTGTGGTATAGTCAAGGTTGAAGTGAACTGATCATCTTTTTTCCCTGTTATCCTCCTGTATAACGCCTCAGACTTGGTTTTCTTGCAAATTCAGAACTAGCATCTCTATCTGAATAGTCACAAATTTTCTTGGAAGAAAAGCTATTGTTCTACTCCTGCCCTCTGTCAATGTCTAATTTCAATGCAATTTTAAGTACAATATGTTTAGAGCACTTGGACTCCAATTAATTCTAGTTGTGTAGATAAGCAGTGTTTTCCATTGATAATAGAATTTACTGAATATAATCTACAGCAGCAAGTTCTTTGACTGATGAGTAGCATGTAGCAGCAATCTTTTTTATGGCTTCCTGCATGTTAGGACTATTTGGGAGGTATATCACTGAAGTAACGAGTTTTTCTGAGTAACTCTTTAGTTCTGCAGTTAAATTTGTTGAATCATCTGCCTCTCTTTTTTCTCATTTGCAGACTGGACTCGTCCCTCACAAGTGAAGAAAGGGAACAGAAACGGAAGCAAGCCAGCGTCAGAGCAACATTTGTGCAAGACCTGCTGCTCACTACTCTATTTGGAGACTAAATAAATCAAGATGAGCCTAAGAAATTGATAGGTGCGTGGGTAAATCCTGGTGCATGTTTGCAAAGACAAGTGCCACAACCAAGTTGCTGAAGGTAATATCAATGGCTGATAGGCATGCTTCTGGGGCACCAGGCGTCGTTTCCTCCAGTAAGGTGCAGAGTTGATGTGGGCGTGGGGGAATCGTAAGTTATTGTAGCCGGTCTGTATCTTCAGTTCCATGACAATCTGCGATCAGCATACGATACACGTGTAGATCGCGGCTGTGTTTGTAGCGCTTCTACTATGCTTAAAAGCATTGGTTTGCTGTACCAACATAATAATTATGTTATGCAACAGCAGAATGCTATGCAGTTTGTCTACTTTTGCGGGAGTATAATAAACAAAGTGTAGAACCGTTTGGATTTGGAAGATGAAGTCCTTTAAAAGTGATACTAGTATTCTGGGTCACCAAGAGATGTGAATGTTCCATCACTTGTGCTGTGTAAACGGCATGAGCGCTGTTTCAATCTGATGGAAGGGATAGATGCGGCATCTGTGCTTCTAGCCTGAAAAGGGTCGATGCAGCATCTGGTTTCTAACCTGTCAGGCACGGCACGGGTGTGCGTCGTCTACCTGAAGACTTTCGCGTCTACCTGAAGATTTTCTGGCAATCCTTCACTTGTTAGAGGTAGAGATGTCAGATGTAGAAGGTGGGGTCGAGTTGGCTATGTTACCCGGATACTTGTATTCCGTATCAGATACGTATCAGATATAGATACGCATCAGATACTCTCAGATATGTATTGGACATGTGTCAGTGATTTTTATTTTTTTAAAAAAATAAATTAATTTACTATACTTCTTGGATACTTGGTCGACACTTCGCTGAGCCTAGATATCATTATATATTTGAAGTAATAAAAAGTCTAAATCAAGTTGATCAATTTACTACTGCATCTAAAATATAAGACGTGCATATATTTAGATAAATCAATATTTATAACTAATAACTAAGCTATCAATATATTTGTTAAGTAACACAATTAATGCCATTAAATTTGTACTTCAAAATACTTTAAATCGATGTTAATTTAGTAGTTGTTAATGTTATATTATGAAAGAAAATAATGGTCAAACTATAACATTGAGAATCGTGCAGAAACTAATATAATTTATAATTTTGGAACAGAGGAAATATGTTATTATCCTAACCATGTTATATTTAAAATCTTAACCACATCTCACATCTTTCATATTGAGTAGTCATATCTTTTATGTTTAAAATCTTAACTTTTTATTACTTCATGTTATATTATTTTTAAATTTTATTTATTATCATATATATAGGTGTATTTTCGTATCCATATTTCCGAAAATATAACGTGTTATGGGTATCACCATAATCCGTATCTGTATCGGAGTATTAACATAGCAAGTGGGCGACCGGTGAAGGGTTCGTGCAGTGCCAGTGCGTGCTTGCAGAGGCGCGTGTGACGCCAAGCGGCTCAAGTGGTGCTGGAATCTTGGATGGTTTCTGGATGGCGTGTGTGAATTGCTAGGGCCGGTTCAGTCTCAGCCTCCCAGGCAATTGCAGCCTAGTCCTAATCTGAAGCATCGTCACGACTCACGATCATGCCTCTTTGTATCAGATGCTCCGATGCTTAGTTGAAAGTTTGAACCCTTGTTCTGATAATGACTATGCAGGCTAGGCACGACTAAATACGCTATAGACCTTTACAATTATTGAATATCCTGATCGGCAAAAACGAGTTGCCAGTTTGCCTTCATCTATGGTTTTCTTGTTTTGGGAAAAAAAAAGCCAAACCTGCTCTTCTATGTTGGCTTAATTTGTGGACCAAACACGATTGTCCGGCTGTTTGAAGCCACATACAATATTTCGAAAGCATTCCTTTTCCTACAGATTCAAACAAACCCTTTCTAACTGGCAAAATATGTGAACTCAAGATAAGCTCATAAAACACACACAGAATTTGTGCATAGAGGGGGGAAAGGAAAGAAAAAGGCTGCAGGGTGTAGAAGAGCCACAACATTGTATTAGGACTTTAGGAGCAGACAAAAGTCATTAGTTCCATACTTGACAAAATGGTGAAAACAACAAATTTCTCATATCTTCATATTGCAAACATGCAAATGCAAGTCCACAAAGGTTACAAGCATATATGTCCATTAAAAGGTAGGACACATGCCAACAATCATCATTTAACTAAACTAGCAGTATTATTTTATCACAATCCTCCAGCTGAAAAAAATAAGCTGCAGGATGCGTACCAATCTGCTGGCTGATAAAAAAGATGCCAGATGAAATACCTTAGCAAAGCTGAAAAGCTTCTCATGATAGTAAGATATCATAATATTTCACAGGAACAAGCCAAGAAAACATGCAGCGCTTCCATACCGGCTTGTTCATTCTCGGGTAACCACCACCTCATCACCACCAGAGATCAGCTTGTCAAGCAAGGTGTTTGAACTCTACAGGCTGTCCAGCAGTCGCCATTCGAAGCGCCATGCTCTCAGCTTGATCCTTAAAGTAACCCATGCGAGCAACCTTTTCAACCATGTCTACCGGATGATTCTGCAGAGACTGTGGTCCTAAATGATGGAGCACCATCGGAGAACTAGACTGTGCTTGTTGAGGAAGGACAGCAACAACAGTAGCAGCATTGTTGGACGGATTTCCATAAGCAGTGTTATAGGCCTGGGCATTCCCCTGTACTGTATATGATGCAAGCCCGTGTAGGCTGACCTTGCTCGGTTTAAGTGAGCCATTGGCAAGCGATTGAAGTTGCTGTGGCTGCTGAGCCTGGATATTATGCTCAGCCAGTGGAACTGAAATTGCGCTGCTTTGCACATATATAGGAGCAACTTCATGATGATTCCGTTGGGACGAGGAAATTGTAGAGTACAAAGGCTGCACACCCATGCTTCTAGAGCGTGGCTCACCGTTAGCACATGCAGGTTGTTGAGATCCATAAGGAGGGTATAACAGTGTGACATGAGGTGCACTTTGAGCCTGTGGAGAAGAAGTTTGCATTTGAACTATCTGTGCTGGAACTTGCTGAATATTGTTGTAATGTTGCTGCTGTACCACCTGTGGCTGTGGCTGCCTTGCCTGATGGTGAACTTGCTGACCAGTTTGATGTGGCCATTGCTGCTGAGGCAGGTAGAACTCCTGGGCCTGACTGGTCACCTGTGGTACCTCAACTACAGTCTGTGGCGGAGGATTCTGGGTATGTCGCTGCACAGATTGAGCTGCAGGTTGAAATGGTTGGGCCTGCCTGTGCTCAACATGAGCTTGGTTTTGCATACAGTACATGTAGCTTGGTTCATGTGCTGCTGGTCTTGTTGAGTGCTCAATGAGACTGGGACCAGTTGCTGCAGAACAAGCCCATTGCAACTTTGGAATTGCATACCAGGAGATTGAACAGCATTTACTTGATGCAGCGGCACAAGGGCAAGCTCATGTTTTGCAACTGGCATGCTGCCATCATTCTCCTTTGTCATAAGAACTGATGGAGCAGTACCTTCGCTTTTCTGTGCAGATTCCTCATGTAAAATTTGAAGTTTAGTTAGTTCCTTCTGGGCTTCAGCAACCTCTTGCTTATCCTGCAGAACCTGTACAGATTTCTGAACCTGGCCAAAAAGATAGGTCTAGTTATGAGTTATGGTAAGTAGTTTGGTTAGTTTCTTAACTAGATGATTGCAAGAAATAATGGGAAAAAAATCATATATATGCATCAATATCTACAGAAATGGTTCTGCTTGAAAATTATCTAGACCAAGCAATCGAGTCAAATCAAGTAAATGGCAGCATTTTCCTAATCTCAAATTCATAGTTAAACTTATCACATCTCGAATTCTTGCATTAGTTATATATGGGTGTGTTTGGGTTGTTCTAGGATGGCTTGTTTTACTTACCGATGTGCTGAATTGTGAAACATATCATGCGCAAGCATTCAAAAAAAGCTGGGTGCCAGCCTTTCCTCTAAAAAATATATCATGTGCCTGTAGTCAAACATAAAATATACATGTATTACTTTGAATTTTCAATTGAAGGTGGTGATGGTTTAGTGCTTTACACTACATCCCTCCTACCACCCCTCTTTCATATAAAAATTTTCACACCAACATGTGTGATCTCCATCTTCTCCACGGACCTAATCATTTGCCTAACTTTGGTGCTCGTTTAAAAAACCCATGTATAAATCTGAAGAGCTAATCGAATATGCTCCAGTACAGAGAAAACCAACTCTATATCTACACTGTTAATATGTAAATCATGCACTTTACATACACCTTTTGCACCATCAACTAAATATCCTAAAAGTGGAGGTGGGAAATTCTTGGAGGGATATATATATTGTGTACCTAGAGGTTGTGTGCCACAGTCATCCCTTTACATTGCCGGTGGCTTATGTATTCATCACTACTATAGAATAATAATTGTCTCAACATTCATATAAGTCCAAATAGAATAGACAATAGTTTAGCTAAGCATAGTTTGAAAAAGCGAGTGAATGCTGCTATTAGAGCACAAAGATTCAGTCCACGTCATTTTGGTACTCGATTCTCAGTGATTGTTTATCAGAATGTCAATGTAAAGCATAACATACCTCTTTCACATGCTTTCGAGGCAAACGAAAGTTAAGATTTGCTCTTCACCATGGTAGTCCATCACATCACTTCGTAATTCTCCAATTGACCTTTCCAGCTTATAGCAATACAGCTCCAATTGTGATAGCCTCCCACTGATGACATCCAGTGTATGCACCAAGTTGTCTGCTTGTTTCTTCATGCAGTTCTCTATAGCTTCCGTTATTATTTCTCTGGAATAAGTTTCTTGTTCATGGATATTAACAAGTGACCTTAGCAGCCTGTTGTCCTGGAAATCCTGCGTTATTGAAGAAAGGAAAAAATGCTAAGGATCAGAGGTTTTGAGCCTATAGATTCAAGGTATGGCAAAAACAAAATAGGTTTTGACAAAAGCCTAGTAAACATCACTCAAGCTAAGATAATATATATAAACACCGAACTTAGCCTTACTACGTTTCTATGTCTTGATAAAGGGCGGCCATCACCAAGCTACATATATGACCACTCCAGATCTTCGTCTCATTACAAGAAATGTCAAACATACCCAACAAGTGATTACTTCCCAGTGTGTTTTGAATCTAAACAGCACAAGAAGTAAATTCGGAAAATGCAACAGTACAACGAACAAAAAATCTATGATAACAGACGTGATATGTTACACCAACACTTTACTTTGATTATAAACACGAAGAGAAGTAACCCAAAACTAGCATGTCTGCATCAGGCGCGTAGGACAAATCCCCCAAATTGTGCAGCTAGCTTTTTGCACCAGGAACAGTGAAACCCTAGTCGTAACGAAACACCCGCAAATCCCACTAATCGGTCAAAAACTAAAGACGAAATCTCCACCTGAAAACAGAAACTTGCGGGATGTTTCATTCCATTTCCTTACTCAGATCGGTCAGAATAATCACATAAAACAGTACAACCTCGCATGTCCAAAGACGTACACCTCGAAATGGTTAGCGAACTCGCAGATCCACTGCTTACGCCCACAAACAACAAACAAAACCCTCCGAGTGTTCCTCCACGTCTTCACAAAATCAAAACTAGACAGCAAAAGCTGCACCCCCAGGCAACGCGAGCCACCGTTCGCACCAAGGCGCACACAAGGAAGCCCGATGGGTTCCGGCACCCTACCGCGAGCAACCAGCCACACCGAACCCAGAGATTCTCACGCAGATCGACGGAGAAACAAGCAACTCACCCTCTCGGCGGAGCGTCTGGTCAAAGGAGCACCGCGCGGGGTCGGGGGATAGGCCGAAGGCACCGGAGACGGAGGCGGCGGCGGGCCGTGCAGGGGACGCCATACGGGGACCGGCTGCGGCTGGCTGCGCTAGGGTTTCCTCCGCTGCTGCCGCTGCGAGGCTCGGAGAGGCGGAGACGAGGAGGAGAAGCGACGAGGAAAGGGGAGGAGGAGGCGTGGGTGGGGAGGAGTGGAAGCGAAGAGAGGAGAAAAGGAGTAAAAGCTAAAGAAAAGCGGAGGGAGGCGAGGCGAGCGAGTTGAGTTCCAAGCGCGGAATAAATACGGGGTGGGGAAAGAAAAAGCAAAAAGAAAAAAAACCGGGTGGCTTGGCGTGTGCTGGCGGTCTCGTGATCCGCGCGGGTCAATGGTGGCGCCGGCCGTGTTCACTGCACCGCGAGGAGGGCGTGGCCGCGGAAGGACGCGGCGCGCCTGCTTCCACCAGTCGTCGCCGGCGTTTTCCACGGTGGTGGTGGATTGGATGGCACGGGTGACATCACCATATTAGGCAGATGTAAGAACATCGACCGAAATTTCTAGAAATTTTGCATGAACTTTGTAGTAGGAATCAGTAGGAATAGAAATGTAGAACACTCCAGACATGCACTGACTTCAGTTGTTCCTAGCGTATTCCCTCCCCAGCCGTAAATATATATTTAACATTTATGATGAGATTTCGAATTGAAGGTAACTTCAATCCGATGGGGATTATTTATAGCACTACACCTACAGTAGCTGCTATGTGCACCTATCGGTCACTATACCAATTTGCAGAGGATTCATGTCCAACTCTATTAGTTAGTCCTTATGGTAAAACACATTACTTATATTACTTATATTTACGGCTAATATTCTTTTAGTGATAGTGATAGGCTAACATATTCGTCAATACGAAAACCTATAATAATATCGTCAATAGAGTGTACGTTTGTGTTTATAGAAGTGAATGTGTCATACAACAATAAATATTTAGGATGAGATTCGGTTGAACTTTTAAAATTAATTTTACGTTATAATAAGCTTATAAACATCTAATAAGGTTATAATATTACGATAATGCTTTTTGAGACAAATATATGTATATCTTTTTTAAGGTTTGAGATATAAAATGGGACCGCATATTAATTAAACGTTTGAAAAAAATAAATCTATCAATCAATTACAGTTGTTCATATTTATTTATGATTGAGTTACACAAATTTATAACTAAAGTTGCGTGTAATCGATATATCTAAAGTTAGGCGTGATCGAGAATGACAACTACAGTAAGTTAAAAGTATAACTATAATAAATTAAAAATATAACAGAACTTATTTCTCCCGTCTTAAATCTTAAAGCTGTAGAATTTTACATTTGAAACGTCTAGTGGTGTAGCCAAGTCGGTAGAGGATAGCGCTTTGATCTCTGCATCAACTTGTATTTGTCATTAAACAAGTAAATGTACGTACGTGCGCTTTTAAATGAACGCCAGGCAAATCGTATCGGCAAGTTGGCCTAAACAAAAGCCCAATTTGCCGAGTCAAACACGTATTACTGCTTATCAAAGTTTCAAGTTGCGTACAATCATAGACTAAGATACCGTTCTTCTTCCAGGATTTTTCTTTTGCATTTCCCTAACCTAGAAACTTCTGTTTCCAACTACTGGTAAGTAGAGTAGCACCCACACGTCACGAAAACCACAGAAACGATTTGAATTCTCATTTGTACAAATTTGGGTGGTGATTGCGAATCGAACGACAGGTACAGGGCGTGAGGCGAGAATCAAACGGGAGGCCACGGTGTCGTTGTGGATAGACACGAGGAAAAGGATTCCGTGGGGGCGAGACCGACGTCGTCATCATGAATTGGATTCTTCGTGGTAGAGAAAATTATGTGGCTGGAGGTTTGGTGAATTGCTGACGGGTTTCGCGCCGTCCCTGCCACATGAAATCTGTGGCTTTGATTAAGGGGAACAAAGACACAATCAAATAGTAACAAATTAAGTGGCTGGTAATATCCCCTTGATCACTTTCGTCACCAGTGGCCGTACCCGTCCATCCCGAACAAGACACGGAATTGACACGGTTCTAATCCAGCTTAATTCGTGCTCATACGAGAATAGATGCAGAGTGGAGATATAAATTTTTATATAGAAAACTCTAATGTAAAAAACCACAAACGTTGATCAACAATTATCACTTACAAAAACATAAAAAACACTGAACCGTCCAACAGTCTTTTTACGTGAATTATATAAAAAAAATCAAGAGTCCTAATAAAAAAACTAAAAGTTCTATTAGAAAATTAATTCAAATATATAGTATGTAAAATTTCATATCAATGAAGGAAGTGGCAAACTAACTAGCAACCCATGGCCCGTATCATTCCCTTGTGCGTCGGATTCGCATGGATTCAGTTCGTAGGATGAGTGATGATGATGATGC